>RAOC01000119.1:0-84744 GCA_009804845.1 Neurospora sp. FGSC 26637 | reverse complement strand
CCCTCCATCGACGTCCCGCTCGCCGATCGCCTGGCGCGGGCCCCGCCGAAACTCCATATATTTCAGCACCAGCTTACCGATGTTGACGATCATGTTAACGCCGCCAACGATACAGCCGAGGACGGCGGCGGCGGCAGCGGTGGTGTTGAGGCTTGGGGCCATGTTGCTTCATCTTGGCCTCAAATTGCTGGTAAATGTCGTACCGCCTTGGAGACATGTCTGCGGGTGTAACCCTTTACGATCAAAGGGTCGTCTCTTTCCTAAGAAGCTCGCCTCTTCGGGCTGGTGCGGGAGAACCGTCTTTCCTCAATAACAGGAAGATGGGGTCCGAAAATTGGGAGAGAAGGCCGAGGTTCGGAAATCCTTGGCTCAACAGTCTTCCGCCTTTTGGCAGGGCGTTCAACGTCCGGGGGCTGGCTGAGAGCGAGGGTACGGGCAAATCTTTGAACCTCCGGGCGGAGTTTGTCCATGACTCCGTCTCGATCTTCGGGACGCAAATCCTCTTGGCTGTAGATGGTGGTCTTTTGTCGCCACAGCCCGGCGGCATGGTCCGCGATAGCCGCACTTAAGGTAGAGCACCGAGGCAACCATGGAGGCCGGCAGAAGCTGGCTAGCGAAGGGATGGATTGAAGCCGTCTCTGTATGGTAGGCGCTGTGAATGATTGGCGTGCGGGCAAAGGCTGTTGTGGATTCTGGTACGGCCTGATCAGCCGTATAACACAAAGAAGATAAATGAGTATCAGCAGAAGTGGGCGAGGATAAAGAAAACGGTAGGAAGCATTATCAACTTACTAAACCCTGACACAGAGGCAGGAACATCGAGGTGGTGGCAGGATGTTTCTTATCTTCGCCTTTCGAACGGAAACCGCAGGCTTGAGAATCGAGCGAACGGGCGTGTGCAGACTGGAGTCAGATCTGCCAACCTGTGGTAGCGAAGTTGGAAGGAACGTCACGTCATGGCCTGGCTCCATTGCCTTGGTAAAATTGGAGAGATCTTTTCCCTTGAGCTCTGGGATTGAGATGAGCTTGAGCGGGTGGCCTCACCGCAGATGAGACGACGTGGGCAGAAGCACTCCTGCACCTCGTCAGCACCATGACATTCATTCAGCCTATATGCCTACGAAGACCAAGGCATCGTCAACCCTACGCTTACAAATACCTAATGGGCTTCATTAATCCAATATGGAGGATTATGTTCCCGTCCGGCATGGAACGAAGGTCTTTAGGCAAATGTCACCTGGTACAAGCGACCATGGTGAGCTTTTCAAGATGGGTTGGAACCAGCCTTTTGTCACAGATTCACAAACTGCGAACGGTCTGGCAATTGCTCAGGCAATTAGGTAGTATTGCGGACGAGAGGTTGCGTGGTTAGGAAAATTCCCAGTCCTAAACCCAGCCCCAGTATGTCGAGTCAACCTTTGGCTCTGACAGCAGCACCGGTGCAGACTCCCCTCTGGCGGATGCATGATTCCTTGGGGATGCGCAGATGGGCAAGCAGAAGCACGACTACCGGCACTCGACCCCGACCCCCAACAGCAACATTCAATATGCCTCTACTGGACTCAAGGTTATGGACATCGCATCATGAGGAAGATATATTGAACCACTTCAAGTGCAACATATGCGACATATATTTCAACAGTATCGGGCAATAGATCAACCATTGTCGTAAACAACATAGCGACCCCCCTACCGCGGATCAACCTGGCATAGACAAGCCATGTCCGGACCAACTTGATCGCCATGTCGACCAGAAAATGCAATGGAAGAGAGATTCGATTGCCAACTGGGCAAACCCATTGCTATGGAATCACTCTATGTACCAAGGGGACGTAACAATTCCCTTCAATGGGACCACAGACCTTCACATCACTCTCGACGTCATGTCCACCGGCACATTGTTCGGGACCAGATTCTCCCTGGCACACCACCGTTGTTGAGGGAAAATGGCACTCCAAGACTAGGGCGTAAATGCCCCAGAGTTGTCTCTGAGAGTTGCTGAGACGCGTGGTTGACGACCAGATGGAACTGGTTTGGAATCAGGAAAAGGGATGGAAGAAGTTGCGGCATTACTGAGCTATCGCTTTCTTCAAGTGGAGATCAGACGAGGACGCGTCACGTCTAGATGAGAATTTGGCGAGACTCGAGGGAGATATATGGTGTGCTGAAGAAGGTACTTACCTTTACTTACTCCTTCCTCACCAGGCAACAACCCGCCCAGTCCATCAGCCGAACAGTTCAAGCTCTCCACTCAGCAACCTGTCAGTTTCCATCCACCATGGATCTCGACCTCTCTGCTACCTATCGCCTCGCATCACACTCGAAATGGAGAGAATGGGCCAGATCTCTCCACACCAAAGAGAATGAGAACCGTACTGGTCGGCTTTGTAGTCGTACTCGTCAGTTTGTATTTCATGCACTTAGCCAAACCATGTTTCTGCCGCGGGCGTTGCGTCGGATTGCCCTGACTTTCGTATCCGTCCTCATTACTAACCTGCCCTGCAGCCCCAGCGCCTCCCTCCGTGTGCCATGTGCACCCTCAGCTTCGCCTGTGTTGCCCGCCCCAGTCGGTGAAGCCTGTGCCGTAGATCCATTCGACGAAGAGGTCGAAGAGATAGGGGTCGACTGAAGGGAGGTGGATGGCTGTTCCTCCGGCGGGACGTTGGTCGTGCTCCGTCGCATCCTGTCGGAGTTGTTCTTGCTCCTCCCGTCGGAGTTGTTCTTGCGCCTCTATCTCATATCTCTCTTCTTCCGACCTCTGGTCGTTGTCGCCGGGTGGGGGAGATGAACCTTCAACGGGCTCGGACTCGGGGTTCAAGAGACGCTTGAAGTAAGGGGACCTGTCTGAGAAAAGCTGTTCGTGGATGTGCCATGTTCGACGCTGGGCGCCAACTTCAATGCCGATAATGCGGTACTAACGTCCTGTTCGTTGGTTGATACTCAAGTCGGAAACCATCCCCAATGAAGTATAGTAGGGGTGAAAAGGAATGGGTAGAATAAAGACGTACCTCTAGTATCAACACATTCTCGATGAATATACCTCTCAGCTGTTGAAACCATGGACTTTCCTTCCCACGATGCTTGAGATTGGAGCCAGCCGCGCATCGGGAACTGCGGAGGTTGATGTTGGCCTTGGTCAACCCGGACTGGCCGTAATATTCGTTCTATACGGCAGTTTGTAACTGGGTACGTGCAATGGTGCACTATATTTATGCCGTCCAGCGTCGCGGCACCAGGAATTACCATATGGTCGGCAGAGACGGCGCCCAACTCAAGGAAGCCAGGCCCTACTTGGTTATTTCCGAGGACGACCGGGCCAGCATCCTCGGTCGCGAGGGGCACGTGAGTTCGAAGGAGAACGTCGCACAAGTCGCCGCCAACCAAATGATGCTCAATGCACACAAAGGTCGCAAGGCCGTCGATGACATGTCCAACATCCACAAACTCCAGAACTTCATCGAGAACCCCGACCGCCTGAACAAGCGGATGGAAAACTTGGCAATTTTCCAACAGCTGGGCAGGACTTTCTTGGAGTTGTCGAGGAGGAAGAAGCTGACTACGGCCCAGAGGGACTGGCTCACCCGTCAGGGCGCACTGCAGCTGTCCGACTTACAGTTCAAGATGTCGATTCCCACTTTGGAGTCGTCGCTTCAGATTCTTTTCACACAGCCCATGACGCTGAATCGAACCAACTCCGACACCATTCACCGGTTAGAGCACAGCGTTTGATTCTGAGTAAGCCTCTCTCGTTTCCCTCCACACACTCTCCTCGTTCTCTTCTCCGTCTTCAGCTGTCTAACTCATGCCTTCACCAGGGAACATTGCGAGTTGACCTTGTGCCCCGTGATCTCCCGATGCGGGGGTAAAGCCCTCGAGGAGCAGGTTCGACTCCTGCATGAGCACCCAACATCTGCCAACCACTATGTCATTGTGGGAAACAATCTTCGATCTGACCGGGCTGTCACTATCAAGAAACGGATAGCCGTCCTGCGTCGCTTCGACAAGTTCGAATCCGTCGACGAGGACATCAGGGCCGCGGTTCAAACCGCCAATGTTGTCCAGGACCAGATCGGCCGCTACGTGGGACCGGTTGAGAAGCATGGCAACTGCCTCGATTTTCTCGAGGCCAAGCAACAGGGCAGCCGAAACTTCATGCTCACTTGCCTGCAGAGGATGGGCGAGTTCACCAACGAACTGGAGGCAGTGCGTGGGGAGTCGGTGACCACAGCAACAACACCAACAACGCCAATAACGCCAGCACAATGGCACCCGCGCACAAGAAGACCACAAAACGATATACATCGGTTCGGGGGCACGCCCTCAATATGGAGTTCAGCGCAGGCTTTTCGATTACGACAGGGATGAGAGCATTAACGAGGAGCAGCAACTCATCCAGCTTTCCGTCCATCGATTCTAGCTTTTGGTCGACAGATTCCCTCCAGACTGCGAGATCCTGATCACCCTGAGGACTGCCAGGGGCCGAGGAGCCATCGCTCACGATCTCCATTGGGGAATTGACCGCGACAGCCTCGATGACGCCAGCGGCACCCTCCTCCACAATTCCACCATCCTCGTCGAAGTCGGCAGCATCGCGGTATCCCAGATCGGTGTACTCGTTGACATCGCGACAACGCAGCATGCCAGGGAGCACGGTGGAAATGCCGTCACGCTCGAGACGGTCGCGGGCGGCCTGCAGGAAGGCGTCCGCGCTGAGGCGAAGGGAGGCGAGGGTGTCGGGTTCGAGCGGGGAGAATGGCCACAATTTCCCGCCAAGTGTGCCCGCGAAGGTTGGACCCAAACCCAATAGCAACATTCAGCTTCGTCCCAACGTAATGGATCAATTATGGTCTGAAATGATCCCCTGGCCGCGTACCGATGTCCCGTGGGGACCTTTGGGTACTCATACCCCCTTTTGGGAAATAACGATCCGTTGCTTTATTCTTTTGCTGCCATTGCCTAGTCGCTTCTTTGTTTTCTGCGGCCATTGCTGCCTTTCACTCAGTACCTAGCTTCCTCCCCATCAATAGCATATTGCTTCCTCTTAAGTCCTGAGATTCTCCAGTGTAAAGGGTACGTACAATTGATGCCATCATACTGGTAATTGGCCTTGGGCCAAGGGCAGAGGTCCCGGTCTTTCGAATCGCGGAAACCCCAAATAGCATTTTGGACTTCATCGACCACAAAATGCAATGCATGGTGGCCTCGATGGCTATAAGAAGAGCCCCGATTTCAGCCGTCTGTTGGGTTGGCATTGGTACCTTCGCAATTTGTCCAGTATGGACAATGGTGTACCCTTTTTCGAGGGCCTTCAACGAGCGCATCGCCTATGTTATTCGCGAGTTAGAGCAGAGTCCTCTAAAAGCGGCCATGCTGGCCAACGATGTCGGCAACTTACCGTTGCCAGACGTGTGAGATTTCGTTTGGCTCCGCCGGAAATTTGGGAAGGCACCGGGAGAGTGACGACCACATAGCCAAGGAGAATGGCACATACGTCCCGCCCAAGACACAAGATGGCGAGTTAACGTGGTGGTGCGATTTGTGTGACATTGGGTTCGCTTGTTGCTCAGACCTTTTACGAATGCATGGCGACATTCGGCGATTCACTTGTATTCAAGTGTTTCTACGGTTACCGCGACATGATGAACCAGCGGGACAGCCGCACACAGACCACACTGACCCAGCAAGAGTTTGACAAACTCATGAACGATTGTGTCCTGAACCGCAACAAGCCGGAGACGGCGCGGATTGTTATCTTGGCCGCTACCGCCACCTGTCACCGGCGGTGGGTGAACAGGTTCCCCTTCTCCGGAGAAGGGGCTCCCGTTGACAGCGACGAGTACGTCCTACGCAATGAGGAGATGGATCTTGGCAATTCCCGCAAGGCTGGCAACGCTACCAAGAAGACTTCTGCCAGGCGAGCTCACAAGAAAGGTGCTAAGAAGACTGCTCAGACTTCCCGTTGATTTAAGTCTGGCCAACTCCAAGGGCCATGCTACACGCCACTTCCATCCCATATCCAAACCACCAGTTTTCCGAATTTCAAAGTCATTCCATCCTGTCTATACGGATAAAATAATTTCTATTCTAGACATTTAACCTATGGCCTTTGACAATTGTTCTTTTCCAGATAATGATTTCTGCTAGGACTTGTGTGAAGCAGCAACTATTCGGAACGCCAACGAGCAACAGCATTATTTGATTTTCTATTCTTTATAACACTGTTAGTTTGTCAATTCACTATCCACTCACGACGAACCCAAACGCACCAGAACGAACCAGAACAAACCAAGCCAGACACAACGATGGCAAACTATGACGATCCGGTTGATGAAGATGCGGCGTACCCAGGTCAAGCGGCGTGCAGACAACCGGGCCGCGAATACATATGGTTCCACGACAACGAAGGGGTTGTCGCCCGCAAGGGTATAGTCGTGCCAGATTGCTCAGCCGCCATGCGGAACAACTGTCCCATAAGGTGGGACGAGAGATGTTCCGAAAACGTTGGTAACACTAAGAAGCATTACCGACCGAAAAGACGGGAAAAAAAGACGATGAACTACCTACTGATCGGCGTGGTCGCGTATTCCAGGCTTTGATGTTGCTCTGGAGCAACACTGGATAGAGGTAAGAGGACATGCCATGACCAGGAGGAAAGATGACCAGGAGGTAAAAAGGCACAATAAAAAAAAAATTAAAAAATAAAAAAATAAAAAATAAAAAAAAGCACCAAGATAGTGTATCCTAAATCTGATGTTGTTCTTTCCGTCGATGTCTCCTGAGAGTGGCCTCGTTTTTGTACACCAAGCCACAAACACCACAAAAGAATTGCGGAGTGGGCGGCGGCGGAAGCCCGGCTGCGTCGGCAGCCCGCACGGCGTGCAAGTGGGATATTTTGCAATGGGCATCCAAATCCTTCTTTTTATCCCAAGTTAAACCCGGGCAAACATCGCAAACAAAGGAGGTCTGGGCATTGGCAGCGGCAACGGCATCGGCGTGACGGCCTTTAATGTGGCGTTGCATCGTTCAAAGAGCACATCACTGCTCTTGACATTGTAACAGAGTTAGCTGAGTACCGATTGCACAAGAGTCATCAATGACTTGCACTTTGCCCGAAGGTTTTCTTCATTTGAGCAAAAAAGAGGAAACTTCGAACCTGACGGAACAATGGTATAAGATCCCCCCCTCCCTCACCTCCGCTTCACTCTTTTTCTCTTCTTCTCTTCGACAATTATTACCACATCTTTTCCAACATCCCATCCAATCCATTGTTTCAAGTTGTATTTCATCCTGTCGTCCAACAATCCCTTACCCTGGTCAGGACCCTGAACTGTCCATGGGCGAGTTCGTTGACTCTCTCGGCAATCCGCTTGCCACTTCCAACCTCCGGTTGAGCGTTGTCCTCCACTTCGCTATCTTGGTCGTCGTTGCTTTGGGTTGAAACATCAAGTGAGAAGTGCTTGCACAGGGCGGCGATCATATCTTCCTGCTTCTTGTTGGCTTGCTTCAGAAATTTTTTTCCGTCTCTCGTTTCTTCCTTCGTGAACCATCATCAGCATCATCACGCCTGCTCCGTCGACGTCCAAGACACCGCCAGCATGTCATCAGTTCCCAACGCACCCGCTCCAACGCAACAAGATACACCATTAGATTCTTGACCTCTTTCCGTAGCGCGGCAATTTGGGGGTGGACGGCCAGCAGCCTCGGCGGCATTGCACTCCTTGCACTTCCCTTTCTACAGCCACAAGAACCTTTTATTTTTAGATTTCCCATCACCAGATGGAGCAAACTTACACCAAGAACGTGTTGTGAGCACGACATGGAGGGTGCCACCGTTCTCGATCCGTACATTGTCAGCATGTCTTATGGTCTTCATATGCTGGGTGAAATTATAGTCTTGTGAAGGTTTCACGGCAAGTCGGACAATAAAACTGATTTGTTGCTTTCGCCTGCTTCGCTGCTTGGTTCCTTTGTTCCTTCATTGTAGAGTCGCGGTTTTCAGCATTCCTGAAGTTCCGCCGCTCTCGCTTCTCCTGTGCCTTCTGTGCCTTCATTGCCTTATACTTTTCGTACTCGGCCGAGGTCAGGTCAATACTCTCAGCATCCTTTGGGATCTCCCAGAAGGCGGAGTGAGAGCACAGTGGTGCCCATGGGAATTTGGCCTTTGGCCATCGGACCAGAAAAGCTCCTGTTTTGCCTCGTCCTCATCGCAGGCGCTTGTATCGTCGACTGGTTTTCAGCAGCACCCGACAGTGGCCACAGAAGCAGCCGTTCCAGCCGGAGCAGAGGCCGAGGAAGCCGTACCAGCGGGAGCGGCAGCGGTGGTAGCGGCAGTGGTGGAAGCAGAAGGAATAGAAAGGGGCAAGAATTTCAACAAGGAGACCAAGCAGTGGAAATGCGAGGGCTGTATTGCCTTCGGGTCTGACACCTGTAAGATTCCTTAAACTATCCTTAACTTGTTCAGGACTAATCTAGGACCAATCTAGGCCCTTATGAGCTACGCCCGGAAGTGGACGAGCTCTCGAGGGCGGCCAAGGCCGAAGAGAGGGTAGCCAAGGTTGAGGAAGAGCTTGAGAAGCTCAAGAATACAGTTGAAGAAATGGTGAAGAAGATTGAGGAGATGGAAAAGGAAAAGGAGAGGGAGAGACCGGAGGGAGTGTCTACTGGGTACGATGTCTGGGATTATTCTGAGATCGATGACGAGAAGGAGGAGAAGATGGCCCAGATTCTGGAGGAGAAGGCCGCTCCCGCCAACGCCTCGCCGGAGGAGTAAACCAAGTTATATAGATTGGTTTAGCTTGAAGAAGGAACTGGTCGTGGATTTGACCGGGACTCTTCCCGGATCAAAAACTCAACAGAATGGCTGTGATCTACTCGCACTTCCCTTTCTACAGCCACAAGAACAAGCTCTCTCGGCATCACCAAGCCCTCCCCACCACTCTCCCTTAGACAACAGGGAGACTTGCTTCCAAGACCAGTGGGTCAAAGACAACTGGACCACCATGGCGAATGGCCAAGAAGAAGCACAGGCCCATTGGGAAGGCAGGCTCGAGAAAAGGACTGGACTTCGCGGTAAGGAATTACCTTTGGGAGAGCAAGCCAGAAAAGAAAAAAAAGAGACGAAGAGGACGACAGGTCATTCGATCGATATCGGTTCATACCTCCCCACAAGCGGGCGACCATATTAGTGGCTGCAGAGGCCGCGGCGACCACGGAGAGCGGCAACGGAACTCCGACTGAACAGCCGCGGCCAACCTCGACCCCCGGCCCTACCACTAGCCATGTCCCGGCTTCCGGCACTCCGGTTCCCACCTCGACGCATAATCACTGCCCACTTGAAGACTTGGAAGAATTCGTCCTTTCCGATGCCACTCTTGTCCTCCCATCTCTCCGGTACGAGGAAAAGAAAATTTTAGTCCTCCAGTGGATGTGCCCAGGCAGCGCAACCGCACGGTCGAATACGCTATCAGAGAGGCTGGCTATACAGGCGAGCTCAAGTCCTACGCAAGGTGGCAAGGAGGAAGATCAGAGAGAAGTGGGACAGCAACCACAGCCTCCTGGAAATCGAAGTCACTTGCTGCGGCCAAGGTATGTACCTATTTTCTCACAGGGTTTTGGTCACGTACTAATAAATGGGCATTGTAGGAACAGGTAGCACTCCTATTGCAAGCTGATGAAAAACTTGTTGTTCGCATGTGCGTCAGCCAGGGGTTCGCCTGAAATTGAGCGGGAGAAATTGTTTCCTAGAGGTACCTAGCCAACCGTCAGGATCTAGATCCAACTTCACTACCGCCCGCCTGCCATTCACTTCGAGTTCTTCGACAACTTCAAGTTCGAAGTCGACAATTCCCAGCCGGCTGGGGGCGCATATATCATGCAAAGAAATGTCTTTTCAAGATGAAACCATGAGAGCGGCTAAAGGAGGTCCATGATTCGTCTGGGTCGAACAGCAAAGTTGATACGCCGTATCACCTCAGCTTTTGGATGACATTATGGGTTGAGGTTGGGCTGAACAGAGCCAGAGCCAGAGCCTTGTGTCCCTTGTTCCTTCCTGGATTGGCCAGCTGAGGCCAAAAGATGTGTCGCACCAATATGCAACCGTGCCGAACTTGGACATGTTACCGCAGCATATGTGACTTCCGCAATGTTGTTGTTGGTCAACGGTAGTACTTGCCATTCTGCGCATTTATACCTACCTACCTAAACATGCCCCTTTCACGTTCCGCTCATATCTCTTGCTTCATTATGGTCAACTTACTAGTTCTTGGCTCTTCAACTTCGACACTCTTCTTCGCTACTTTCCCGGTCGTCGAGGATCCACCAATCAACAGCAGGAAGCCTCAAATACAACACAAAGACCGCGGCCAGTACGACATAACTCGGAGTCACGGCGAGAATCCAGCCCATCGGGAATCTTTCTTGGTGGACCAGAACAACATGTACGAGGGTTTGATGGAACATGTGGCGTTGGGTTACCCAGCAGAACAATGTGGGCTGAATGATCACGATGCCAGCGAAATATCAGGATCCGACACAGAGCTAGAGCGGAATCGAAGCATGTCAACCGATTCATCTCCCAAGACACCGCATCATTCACCTGCTTCAAAATTAGGTGCCCCGGCAAGGAATAAATATCCCTGGAGGCCTGGATTCTTCAGACGGGTTCCATATCTTGGATTGCTTCCCTTGCTAATGAGCGTATTCTGTGAGTAATGGGAGTCCACCATGTCCAGTCTGATATATATCAACCAAGCTATTGCGCAATCGCAATGGCTAACACATCAGCAGGTACCTGTGGTGCCGTATCGGTTATTCTTCTTAGCGACCGCAGTCTTGCTAGCGAATGGTCCGGCGTCATACAACCCAGTATTCTTTTGGCCTACACTTCAACTACCGCAAATGCCTTGATGGGGTTTGCCTTCGGCCATGGCTGTGTTGTCTTCTTCTGGACTATGGCAATTGGAGGGAAGATGCGTATCACTGACCTCTACTACCAGTGGGAAGGGGCAACGGGCATTTTTGGGGCGTTAAGGTCATTAGCGAAAGGCAGAGCTATTCGCATTGGTCTGGGTATGTTCCACTTTCACTGGACGTATTTGGTCTTTGTTGAGCAATGACTGCGTCCACTCCTTGAAGCGCTCCTGACCCCTTTGGACCTATACTAAGCCGTGGATTATCATCGCAGTTTCTATCCTCGTTACTACTACGTCCTTACTTCGAGGCCCTCTGATGCAACGGGCCCTGCTCGTCCAAACAAACCTTATTCTAATTTCCCCATTTCACATTGTCGATATTAAGATTTCCCCTCATCTGAGCATCATGGCCCATCTGTACGACATCAGCGGCTGGGCACATGATGACGAGAAGTGGATCTTGCATGATGCCGGCCTGAAAAATGTGACGGCCGGTTACTGGAAAGTGTTGCAGGAGTTTCAGGCCAAAACTCCCGTGCACATTCCGGGAACAGAATCATGTACGAACTGTACAGCGAGCTTCACTGCGTTTGGCTTCAACTATACAAACTGCTCTACATCCACTTCAACGTTGGATTTAGATGGTCTCAGTGAGAGAAATTCTGTCATCAACGCAGAAATCTTCCGCACATCCGTCTCTAGATGGATCTACTATGATGACAATGACTCCTACGGCGAAGGAATATTGGTTAACGTAACAAGAAAAGAATCAAGGCAGTGCGATGATGCTAAACTGGTCAATCAAGTGTGCTGGCTGACTCCTACGTTGGTGATATACAACATGAGACTGGACGGAGGCAACGCTACTCGTTGGTCGAGAGGTACCTGGAAGCGAGACACTAAAACGTAAGTTCAACATCTCTGCAACTTGGAAGCTTTAGGTAGGCTGATACCATGTATGCATCTCGCTCGGCTAACGGCTCTGAAGGACAATTGGAATCAAAGACAGGATCGACTTCCTTGTGAAAATGGGAAGCGTACTCTGGGAAGCCCAAGCAACACAAGAAATTTACCGTGCAGCTCCAGATCTGAGAGTGCACAGTGAAGTCTCCTCCAAACAGGGCCTTCTCTCCTACCTTTACTGGCAACATCCACTTGAGAAGTGCGACATATCTTTCCGAGACCCAATTGAGCATATTTTCGACGACCTTAGCAACATTAATTTTCGCCTATCTGTCCTAGAGTCGACATTATGGAACGAATATGCCAGCTCCAACAATATCACGGGCGTAAGTCAAAACGCAAGTGTATTTGAAGAGCTGAATCCCGTTGTCTATGAAGCTCAGATTCAAGCTCTCATTCTGGCGACGGTCGTCAGTCTCATCGGACCGCTTGCGACCCTCGTGCTGTTTTGGGGTTGGTGGAAGCTTGGGAGAGACTTTTCGATGAACCCACTCGAACTTGCAAACGCATTCCTCCTTCGACCTGCTGAGACAAGAATGGAATACAACTTGGCCATTTCGACCTCTACAACTTTAAAGGAGACCACCAAGACAGTGACGACTAGCACCGCTGTTCCTCATCATCCCCCACAACCACATCACTACTACAACAATCAGCTAGCATCATTGTCCCTCCTCTCCAGCGGTAGCAGTAACGCTTCGGTCAAGCAGATTGTCACACACATCCGTCGAACGATCCGGCAAGGAAAAAAGGATGATGATGTCGATAATGGTGCGGGAGTGAAATACACGAAAGAGCCAACCATACAGTACGGCGTCCTCCACACTACCGGCCGTCTGGGCTTCGCAGTCTCAGATCCAGATGCACAAGACTTCCTTCCTCCTGCTCGCCAGCCGCGAAGGGGAGAGTTGTTGTTGTAGCCCCGGGTGTTTCCGAAGGGAACCAACCCATAATACAGTTAAGAAGTTTCCACGATCATCATCGCAAAATCTTCTCTGCGATCCAATTTCTTCTTCAACATCTCTTTTACCACTGTCATCGTCCGTTCCCCTCGGTTCCCCAGCGCATGGTGTGTCGCCCCTTCTCTTTCGTATCTCAATTCAATCATACCTAACCTCCTCGGCTTCCTCCTACCTCCAGCCTTTCTGCCTCCAGTCCCCTCCTACGTTCCTCGGCCTCTGAGCCTCCACAACTTCCAACCCTACCTTACCTCCCAAGAGCCTCCACACTCCAAGTCCATTCAACCCCCCGGATTTTACTCTACCTACTCCATTATCCCGTTTCGTTTTGTCGTCCTATGATCCCCGACCCAACAACCCAACTAAATCCGACGCCGTGCTCTCCACACTATATGGCGGAGGATTTGCTGCGCTGCTGCTCTTCTTAAACCACGGAAACCCAGTAGTACTTTTCTTGCTCGACGATGTTTCTAGTGCTGGAGAAGTAGTGGCTGATGGTGAATAGGGAGGAGGAGGAGGCGATGATGGTTCTGGTTCTGAGTTGTGGGGAGTGGACGGGTTGGGGTTGGGGTTGCTGAAGCAGCGGGAGCAGGGGCAGGCCATTTTGGCTTCTTGGACTGATGGTTGTTGATGTGTTGTTGTTGTTGTTGCTGAAGAAAAGGTTAGGGTAGGTAAGGTAGATACGTTCTCGCTTTCAGTGATGAACGATGGGTGGAAATCGGCGGTAGGTGTATCGTTGAGTGCTCTGGATTGCTGACAATAATCCGCTGTCCCTCAAGTGATCTTTGAAAAGAGTCTTGGCTTCCACTTGTCTGATGACTGATGACTTGGGGGTCTCGGCTGTGTGACTAGAGGTATGAAGCCGTCTGTCTGTGCAACAGCCACCGGCAAGACGCTTTTGATGTCCTACGTAGCTGTAACAATTGAGATTCGTAACTCTAAGATTGAAAGCAAGAAAAGATCAGGGAAAGAAAACCACGGGAGAGAACTCCGGGAGGCATTCCCCCCCATTAATACCTGAGTCTTCACCACATGTTAGTCTTGCAAGAGTGTTATGCGCCAAGTCTCAACCACATGCTCTCAATCATCCATCCAACCGAGTCCATTGGGCTCAAGTTAGTAAGTCCTGCACGAACATCTCAGCTGGTGCGGCATGAGGGATTCAAAAGAACGAAGGATGGGCTTGGCGAATTTATATAGTACAGAGAAGAGGTGAGGAATGACATGAGGAGGAGGGGAAAGATGGTGGCACCACTCTCAAGGGGGTCTCGGTCCCGTCAGACAACATAAACTCAAGTTTTGCAAGGTATTTTGCACTGCTCCTTGTACAATCTAACCCTGGTATGTTTGTTAGTTTGGTACAAAAAACGCCCATTTCCACTCTCGAGCCACTCAAAGTGGAAAAGTATTCGGGTTTTGAGCGGACGGGTGCCGTAGGGGACTGCTCCCTTATATCTTCTAGTCGAAGGAGACGGATAAAGGCATAAAACGAGGCTTCTGTGGCGTATTAAGCCCTGGTCATTGTCCGTCGCTTCAAACGAAGACTCTGAGGAGGCCAATGAGAGTTCTATATCTCCCCTGTTCAACCCATGTCCGAAGAACCAAACTAACAACCAAACCAGTCCTGTATTGTACTTCTTAATTGCCTTGGCTAAGGATTGTTCTTGGTGTTTCCTACCAAGTTCCTGTTAAACGAGTGACATTGGTTTTTTTGAAAGAAGCAAAGACAAGCAAACCCGGGGGAAAGGAACCCTACGTACCATCTCAGGAAACAATAAACCAGAAACGGACGTTAGTACAGATTGGCGAGACTGGCAGGGTAGGCAGGCCGCGAGGCCTGGAGAAGAATAAGTAAAGGTGGGATGGATGAGTCTAGGCCAGCCACACGTTCCAGGCTCGGACAGACTTCTGGGACCCTGGCCTGGAGGAAGAGACATATGAGAAGCCAAGGCTGCGTGATTACCCAACCCCGCACGCCTGATAGGTTGGTGCGGTTGGACCACGCTATAGGTTGCTCGCCAGGTGGTATTCTACGCTTAAATTGACTTCACGTTGGACATACGCTGGCCAGGATTTTGTCGGGCGGGTGTGGCGTGATAAGACTAGGGAAAAGATGGACGACGTGAAGGACTGGATATCAGATGCTGTGCTGCTGTTGATATTCGAAAAATTTGTAAGTGGGAGATACGGTGCCGAGGTGAAAGAAAGGGAGACAGACCATCGTCGAGGATGAGCGTAATTCTTCTGACTGCTGTGTATCTCCGACACGTGTTGCCGTGATCGCTCCAAGGAAAAAGAAAAGCATCCGTCGGGATGGAGAAAGTTGGGTTGGAACTAGGAAGGGAACTAGCGAACTGCTACGTAGCACAAAGGAAGAGGGGGAGGAAGGTCGTCCAGCTTCCAGAGTCTAGACGTTGTGACTGGTGATGCCAAGAAATGTAGGAATCTGGGGTAAACTCCATCGACGAGTCTTAGTTCTCGAGCCAAGAAGCTTGGCTTACACGACCGAGTGATGGGTTGGACCACGGCGTCATCCAGGATCGTTTCTGGGGTTGGAAGGTCGCAGTCGCGATGAGCTGAATGGAGTCATTGCATGTCCACCAGCTTTGTGCCTAGGTAGGTAACTTTACTGGCGGTAAGTTCGCTGAAAGTGTAAGCATTTCACCTCAAGAGTAAGGCGGCAACGCAGGAACTTGATGTGCGACGGATGGATTGTCGAAGGGGAGGAGAGACAAGTCTTATATCTGCGCGGGTAAGTAAGCGTGAAAGCAAAGAGGAACATATCGCCTTGAACATCATCAATAAAGATACAAAGCTCGTAGGAAAAGCCTGGATTACTCCCACATTGTGTCTAATCATCCTCTATAAGCACACCCCAAACGCCAATATGATAGTGAATGATAAGACGCGGATGCTCAGTCATCGTCAAGCTCGCGGCCATTCATAATCTCCACGACCAAAAACGCGACATATCCAACGAGCATGACGACGCCCATCCACCGTCTCCCGCCCATCAGCACAATCCCAAAGATAACCACAGCCGATAGCCACATCACGGTAGCCTCGAAGAGAGTGAACCCGAGCTGCAGCTGACTGGCATCTCCCCAGATAAACAACACGCCGCCGCAGAGGGTGACCAGGAAGATATTGGAGCCAACAGTATTGGCCACCATAATGCCTGGTTGGTGTCGGGCACCCCCTAGAATAGCGACGAACTTCTCTGGGAGGGTGGTGGCCAGAGAAAGAATCGTGGTGCCGACGACGGTGCCGGACAGAGCCAGCTCGTGACCGATAGTCGATGCGCTGTGTGCTATGATGTAACTAGAGACGAGCAGGGCAGCGAGACCGAGGGCGAGTTGGAAGACATGATGGCGCATTGTCTTTGGGCGCTTGTTTATGACCTTGACGGCCTTGTACTTCTTCTTGGCCTTGGCCATCTTGTTCGGCGACGGTTTGAGCAGGTTGAGTTGGTGGCCCTTGTCAGATGTCCATCCTTGTTCTTCGTCGCTAGGGCGCCCCCTGTCGCTATCGCCAGCATTAATAGTTCGGTCGTCGTCGCTGTCACTAGCGCTGTCATCGTCACTGCTGTCACTGTCACTGTCGCTGTCTGAGTCTTCTGGAGCCGTGAGCGTGCCTCGGTAGATGAGAGACGCTACTGAGATAACGTAGACCACGAAGGCCGCGATAAGGAGAATGCCGCCAAACCATTGGAAAGTCGACCCCTTGAGAGCGATCAAAAGAAGCAAAAATACTGTCGTCAGACCGAGAAGAGCAGCCGAGTAAATCTTGGAGCTGCGATCGAATTCGGCCTTCTTCATGAACAGCAGTCCTAGCGAGAAGGATGCCAGGATGTTGGCGACGGATGAACCGATCAAGTTGCCCAGGGCCATATTCGAATTCTTTTGGCTCAGAGCGACGATGATAACGACGAGCTCTTCCCATTCGGCGCCGCAGGTCAAGAGCCCGACGAGGGTGGGCGAGACATTGAGTCTCTTGGCGACAATGGCCGTGTGATCGATGAACTTGTCGGCGCCATATTCGAGAAGGAATAGACCGGCGATGAGGGAGGATATGTTGAAGAGGAGGGAGTCAACGGTCGCCATGGTACTAGAAGTTCTAGTTGAGAGAAAAGAAAGACTAGAGTTAATCCGGGAGCTAGAATAAAGGAGGGGAATGGCCACTTTAACTGGACATATTCAATTATTGGTGTCTCACTGCATCATCGTGGGTCAGCCGAGGTGGGATTGCAATATGGGGGAGAAGGAGGCACCGCCGTCTTTAAAGTCCGACGGTTGAACAAGTGGAAAGGGATGATCACTCAGCTGCGAAGAGCTGAATGCCGCGGGGCCAATTGCGTCGTCGCCTTTCCCGAACTAAGTCCACTGCGAACGGTGTTTATTGCCCCCTTTTGCGCCAGCAGCGCCACCATGGTGATTGCTCTCAGGTACGGTATTCTGTTGTTGCCCATCAACTCCCCTCCTCTTCATCTGCCGACCTCGGACTTCGGTGTCGCATCGTGAGCTTTTCTTCCCGTGGTACGACAAGCTGACCGCATGTGGTGATGGAGGTTGCTTGCCGCTGGCAAACATTGAGTGGCTGTGGCGGGCTGAATGCACGCGGTTACTAACCGCATAGAGCTGTCACGGCTGTCACCCCTGCAGGAACCTCGTCTTATCACCACACACCTTCACCATCTTCACTATTCTCACTTCTCTCTTCCAGAATATCGGATGCTTCACACCGGGATTGGCGTGATCGACCCGAACGAGATTCACCTCGGCACGCAACAACCCGAACACTCACCAATATTTTTCCTCTTGGCCCATCTTCTAGACCAAACCATCGGCCTTTTTTTCTTTGCTTATCACTCCTTGGCTCTTCACCATAAACCAAACGGACTGGAAGGCCAGACTGAGGTCCCCCTTCATTCCAGCCAGCCAGTCTGCACCGCTATCTCAAAGTGGCTTAAACACCCCTGTACCCTTCCACCCATCAGCTACCGGCAAAAACGCCATTCACCACCACGAGATGCTAAACTTTCTCATAGGAACAACTCCATCTTCAGCCCTAGACCCCTCCTCTTCCTCTGTTGGCCTCTAGCAGCATGCAGTTTCTGGCCTCCCGCCTCCCGCGCTTTGCGGTGCATGATGTGGTTGCAATGAGCGGACGGGAGCCCGCCATCGTGCATTCTCATGATGGTGTGTTGTGTATAATATCCCGTGGCCTTCCTCCCACTGCTACATGTCAACAAGTGTTGATATTCATCCGCCCCTTTATTTCTATCATCGCCCCGGGCAGGCATCAAAGATGGCTACCACACCAGACCGTAGTAGCATCGAGGTCCGACCCCTCCCAGGAACGCTCAACCACTATGAGCAGGACGAGAAGAAAGTTGCAACTGCTCAAGTCTCTCCGTCCGTTTACAGCGAACAGACTCAAAGACCATGGGTTGCTGGGCTGCGGACATGGTTCGGACTGAGGCCAAATCGCCATTCTCCCCCACCGGTATACCAACCTCGACCACCACCTTCTTCAGAGCCGGCGTCGATAGGCTCCAAGGTCTGGAAGTTCTTCAAATTCCTAGGTCCAGGTGCTGTCATCAGCGTTGCTTATGTTGATCCGGACAACTATCAAACAGCCATCTCGGCTGGCAGCGAATTCCAGTATAAGCTGCTCTTCATGGTGTTGGTCTCCAACCTAATAGCCATCTATATTCAGGTAAGAGTCACCACCAGGCACACACCGGAATCCCTCCTTTTCGCTAACTCGACCCAGTCCCTCTGCGTCAAACTAGGCACCGTAACTGGCATGGACCTAGCCCAAATGAACCGCCGCTGGCTCCCGCGCTGGCTAGACCTATCCATCTACGTCGTCGCCGAAGCTTCCATCATAGCCACCGACCTAGGCCAAGTAATCGGCACCGCCATCGCGCTGAACATCCTGATCCCCAAGCTCCCGCTCCCCGCCGCCTGCGTCATCTCCGTGGTCGAGACCCTGCTCGTCCTCCTCTTCTACACCGACACGGGCGAGCTCCGGCGGGTGCGCATCTTCGAAGCCTTCGTCTCCATCCTCGTCGTCGTCGTCTTCGTCACCATCTGCATCGCCCTCTCCATGGTGGACCACAGCACCGGCACCACGCGCGAGATCCTGCGGGGGTACGTCCCCTCGCGCGAGATCTTTGTTGATACGGGTTTGTACGCCTCGTGCGCTATTCTCGGCGGCACACTCATGCCGCATGCGCTTTATGTCGGAACTTCGCTCTCCCGCGCAAGGTTTTATGATTATGATACCAAGCACGACCTCCCCTCTCCCCCTCCCCGACAACAGTCCCCCCATTCCAGCTCGGAAACCATCACCGCCTACCGCCCTTCCCTCCGCGCCATCAAATCCTGCCTAGGCTACTCCATAGCCGAGCTAACATTCACCCTTTTTACGGTGGCCATCTTCGTCAATTCCGCTCTTCTCGTCATCGCCGGCTCCGCCTTCTACTCAGAGAACCGCTCGGAAGAAGACGGAGAAATCTCCGAAGACCTCTACGCCCTCTACTCCCTTTTCAGGCACTCCATCGCCCCGGCAGCAGGCATCATGTTCGCCGTCTCCCTTTTATTCTCGGGCATCAGCGCGGGAATCGTCTCCACCATGTCCGGGCAGATCATCATGGAAGGGGCCTTGGATATCCGGCTGAAACCCTTTTTGCGGAGACTGATTACCCGGTGTGTGGCTATCGTTCCGGCGCTGGTGATTGCGTTGGCTGTGGGCAAGGAGGGGCTGTCGAAGGCGCTGGTGGCGTGTAATTATTTGTTGGCTATTGCGCTGATTCCGATCACGTTCCCGATTGTGTGGTATACGTGTCGTGCGAAGTATATGCAGGTGCCGGCGGATGATGGGACGACTACGGGGACGGTGGATATGAAGAATAATGTGGTGACGGCGGGCGTGGCGTGGTTGTTGTGGTTGTTGGTGGTGGTGATGGATGTGGCGACGGTGGTGTTGGTTGGGTTGGGGATTACGAAGGATGAGGGCTAAAAGGTTGTATGAGTAAAAGATCGTGGGGAAAAGACATATCTTTGTAGGTACTTACTTACTTGCATGTGGAGGTACGTGGCACAGCATCAACTAGGTTGTTACCACGGGACACTTGACTCTAATCCTCAACCCTCTTCATTCGATCTCCACAAACTGAAAGAAGTACCCAACGACAGCCTCCGTCAAGTTCAGCCCAGCAGACAATGGCCCTGATTACATATGTATCCAGAAAACAACAAAACGCGAAACTCGAGTTATAGCATCTCCCCCCTTCGCGGACACTGGGCACGTATAACCCCTTCCGCATCCGCAACCGCAAACCCCAGGCGTCCCGTACTATCTAATACTCCGTATTGAATAATCGGTTCCTTCATCCTGCTCCTTCCCTTTCTACTCGCACTCGCACTACTACTTCGTCTGCTACTAGCACTACTCCTTCCACCTCCAACCTCAATCATGTTGACATTAACATTCTCTTTGCCGTCTCCCTCCTTCTCCTTTTCAACCTCGCTGCCCCTTGTGCCTCGTATTCTCCTTCTCACATGGTCAACCACCTGCGCCCGCGAAGCATTACTGCTCCCGCTGAGAAGTAGCGGCAGGCTAGCCAGGTTAAGTTCAACCTGCTGCTGCTGCTGCTGCTGCTGTTGTGAATGGCAATCCTGATGTCTTTGGTGCCCTTGTCGTGGTCCGTTCACAGCGTCAGAGGCAGAGTTTGTAGCTGTCTTCCCCATTCCCGCCCCATTCTCCGGCCCCATCCCAGTCCCCCGCACAAGCAACGCATTCACCAACTCCAGCGGGTTCATCGAAAAGTCTCTTCCCAGATTCCACCACCCCCAAAACAAAAAGATGGTCGCGAGCGGACCAAGGAGGCTAATAACTGTAGCAAGAACGAGAGCGGGGATCTGAGCGGCATAGAGCACGCGAACCTGGTGGCTTTGGTAGGGGACGGTTTGTTGCGCGAGCGGGAGGGTTGTTTTGTTGGTGGCCGAATTGGTGAGAGCAGCAAAGGCATTCCATCCCACCGCGTCCACGATGGCCAGGCGGAGTACCAGTTCGCGGAAGCTCTTGAGAATGTCGTCCATTGGATCGTCGAAGGTTGGGCTGCACAGGTCGTAATCGCCGGGGTTTTGGTTGTAGTAGATGTAGGAGGCTAGCCCCTTTCTGGGGGGGTCGGTCATGACGAAGTAGCTTCTGGGACTCTCGGGTGTGGTTTGGGTGAACGTCATGGGCATGGTGATTTGGGCGTCCCAGAGCTGGCTGGCAGATGGCGAAAGGAACTCGATTTTGGGCATTTGGCCTGGGTCACTGTGGGTTTTTTGAGAGGGTTAGCATGGTTGGGTCAAGAATGATATAGGCGGTGACGTTTTGTTCGATATAAGGGGGGACGTGTGCGAACAACGTACCTAACCTCCACAAGTTTAACGATGGAATCCCCCGTCCAGCTATCCGACACAAAAGTGGCGTTTCCCCCATTCACCTTCAGATCATAGCTTACTATAGATGGCTTTAGCCAGCACAGTTGGTTCACAAGCTTAGCACCGTTGCACTCTGGGGTTATTTTGCGTGTCACGTTGACCAAGATGCCTTCGCCGTGCCTGTAGTGGTCCAGGTCCCCGATTACTCCCTTGGTGATGTCAATATGACACATCCACCCTGAAGTTGCGTCTCTTTTCGGTCAGTAGTGTATCCAGATCCACTGTCGCCGTCGAGGTGATGCAGTCCGAATAGTCAAACCCAAATGCCGTTACAGCTAGTGAACAGTTACTGCATGACTCGGCCCCGCGCAAATGGATGGGTGTTTTTGCCTGGAAACCGCGCAGTGCTTCTTGGTACCCAGAATTCACTCCTGGTACACGCAAGTTTGCCGTCGGTATCTCTTTGGGGATTGGGAGATCACCGCTCATGATGCTCGTATATGGCGAGATTTCGAGGTCAATAGTCCCTGGGATAGCCATCTCGCGTGTCTCAACAACCAAGGCTCTTTGCATTAGAGGGCCTCGAAGTAAAGAGGTGACGGTAACAAGAAGGGAAACTAAAAAGCAGCCGTGAGAGCAATTAGTATGGCTTCTTTGTCAAGGAGCTGACGGACCGGTTGTAAAAGTTCAAGAAAGACTTACCCAAACTGACACGAGCAACTCTGCCTCGAGCTAGGGAGTTGATGGCTCCCCAAACACTCGTCGCTCCTTCATAGTGATAGTACAAGTCCGTCAAACGCATTCGACCGCTGACAGCTCGTACCCAGAACTGCGTGGCCCAACCATATGCAAAAGAAAATCCCAGCAGGGTATTTGCTACGGTCGAGCTGTAGGCTAGGAGGACGCCAGGCTGCATGACTCCGGACCAGTCGTTCACAAGCTTGTCATTGCTCACGAGTATGATGGATATGGCGACAACGGTGCCTGTTTGCGTTGTGACTTCTGTTAGCGCCCAAGGACAATCAAAGTCTCATCGTACACCATGCTCTAACCCAAGGGTACATGTATAGGAGGGCGGTGTTCACAAGCTATGCTCAACAACAAAGGCACCAATCCCATATAAGGGAACCGTTTGACAAATCCGGGTTGCCATGGATACAACTTGTCGTCACTATCAGCCGAAGCCGACGGGCAGTACGATCCGGCCGGACTGGTTGACCGTGATGTGTCCCGCTCAAGCTCCGACTCCTGCTCCAACCCTCTGCCTCGAGTCTCATGGTCGTTCTCGGGGCGACCAGGTGGACGTTCCCACGAAAAACTTGTTCTTACATCTCCGTAGATGTGGTCCTGGTCATATCTCCATGTCGAGTACACCGGCTGTTGGGCATACCCGTGGTGATGACTCTGAGATATGGCGTGTTGGTCGGGTCCATTTCTTCGAGGATCCATGCCTGCTTCCAAAATCGACGGGAGAGTGTTTGCTGGAATCCTGGTGAGGACCCAGCTGGAAACTGCAGAGCGAAGAATGCTGGAGGCTGGAAAAGGCGACAACGAAAAGGGCTTGATCCTGGAGTTGTCTAACGGAAGAGGAGAAACGGAAACCAGGGCAGCCTAAATACCTGGAAGGGAGTGCCGGTGAAGGGGCGAGGCCAGTGAATGGGCGGCCCAGGGCACGGACTTCCAACAAAGAACAACGGGAACCGTCCAGTATCAACACCAACTTGTTACAACTGAAAGAATATGGCAGCTGGCATCATCGACCCATGTCAACGAAGCCGATGTAGAGATGTGCCTGTTGAGTCGGAGGGCATCCAAGCGCAACCGTCGAAAAACAAGGAGAAGGGTTGAACAAAAGTACCTCTATGGTTCTCCATGGCGGAGTGTCGGGAAAGCCGCGTAAACCTTATATGGTCACATAGCTAGAACATGGCGCAACCCATCTTTGTCCTGGAATTCAGACCAGATCTGGAAGAGAACCTGAACTACAAAAGCTGTTGGTGGTCGCGCCAGGGGAACATGGGAATACCACCCTATCTCCTTAGCTTCCCATTCAGGTGGTGTTAGCAAGCAAAACAGCCAATCGGGTTTCTTCGCCGCGACGATGCCCCTGGTCTTTGGCGCTTCCGCGCTCGGCAGTGCGCGCTTGTTCCTGAATTCATGATGTAGCCCCGGCTTCCCCAGCTGAAGACAAACTCTGGTAGAAGTATGGCGGTGCTCGTGGTGATTGACCTTTGTGGGCGTTGTGTTGGTGACGAGAGAGGTTGATCGTAAAATGATTGCACAATTCAAGACAGGGATTGGTTATGTGACTGGAACAGCCATCTGCTCCTTCCTGCTTCCTCTCGGCTTCTTCCACTTTATCCCTTGCGCTTTGCTCCTTCCATCTTCAGTCCTTCTATCGTCACCGCCCCCTCTTTTTTTTTCCCTCGCGGCACGCATTGAGTAGAGGTCGGTATGCACAGAGCTTCGACCATGTGTTCCTCCAAAATGCAAAACATTCAAGCAAACAATATCCCCGCCCCCGGCTGCATGGTGCCCGCATCCACTTCCCCTCAAGCAATTTCACCACCCCTCCACAGATTTTTTTTTTCCATATTGCAAAAAGAAAAGAGCATCACCAACGCAAAGAACCAACGAAACGGAGAAACCCGCCCAATAAAAGGAGACGAGAAAAAAGGAACAAAAAACATACAACACTTGGGATTCGCTGGTCGTCACCGACCCAACTACTAGTCAGGCCCTCACTGGCTTATCTATGGGAGAGCGGACGGGATCCCGAGTTTTCCAGTGGGTATGGTCGTATGTGATAGAGGACAGTCGCGCTTTGCCTTATGTACCTATCTAGAATGGCAATGCGCGAAAGCTGGCTGGAATTATGCCGATTGATCACCTTGGTGATGGGGGCTGTGACCGAAGCCGGTATGCTGGACTTTGTTATCATCGAATATGTACATTCCCGTCGGCCTGACGGAAGGAAGCCTTGATACTGGCAGACAAGAAGGAGAAATGGCTTGGAACAACAGTACTGGGGTTGGCATTGGGGAAGTCTATCTCTCCAGGTTTCCAGGTTTCGGCGGAAAGTGGAAGATGTCGAGGAAATGGGTTGAAAGGTGACACTTTCAATCCATAGCTCATGATGATGATGCCTCGAGCACTCCGGGATATCGACATGGCGCATAGCACCTTTCTTTCTTCCCGATCCGAATGACTCGGCTTTCCTTGCCCAGCAATAGTCGACCTCATCGACGATGGGATGGCCAGTCTAGGCTGGCATCAATCTCGTTTATCGTACTACTTCTATCACGCCATGAATTCAGCCGCCTCGCACGAGTACAATGGTTTGTTTCAAGCATGCTCATCTACGAAGGTCTAGTGCTTCATTGCTCACCTAGAGGTTACTCAACACCAGGAACTGATGTGTATAAAGTCCCCTAATGATTCCAGGGAAAAGCCAAAAAAAAAATATCCTCAACATTCCTAGCATTCGCAAGTATCCAGAGACCAAACCACTTGACACTTACTATCAAATCCCAAGATCACCTAGTTACCTGTAACCAACAAAAAAAAAAAACGAACAACATGTGAGCATCCTCAAACCGATCCTGTCGGCCCTTATAAGCTACCACTAACCAATACCCCACACCTAGGTGCACCACAGAAGAAGTCCGCGAAATCAAAGAAACCAACGGCAAGAAACACGCCGTGACCAAGTACGTGAAGAAGGATTGCGGCTCGTCTACATGCCGGAAGTCATCGTCTTATGATCCTTCCAAGAAGAAGGACAACAAGAAGAAGTAAGGTACCTATGGTAGTGTGAGGAAACACAAGAGGTCTGATATGGACGAAGCCAAAGGAAGACAAGGCATGATATCCGCAAGTGCTGAGGTAATTGTGATGGAAAAGACATGGATGGTTGGGATTTGATTGGGATAAAAGTGAGGTAGGTTCAGGTTTAATCATTCAGGACTTGAAAGGAACAACGAGAATGGCGTATAAATGGGAGGAATGAAAAAGGGAAGGAAACAAGTTAAGATGGGAAAGAGACACCTGTGAAGACCTCTAGACTAGTGTTGATCCTCTCTATGAGAAGACCATGAGTGCAAACGGAAACAAAATCAATGCGTTACGTTCAGTTCTGTCCTGAACATAGGTATCATATCCGTCGTGCGCCAAAAGTCATTGATGGAAACTCTTAACATCATAAAAGTCTTTTCTATTCAACGACCCAGCGTTTCCAGCCCCCCTCCCCCTTTCGCTTCAAGGTGGGCGTACATCCAAATTGGATCTGAAGGCAAACTAAACCTCAACCCTGGCACCGTTTCGGATGTGAAGTCATCGAGAACAGATTACCATTAAAAAAATAACTACAGTGTCCGTCAAAAACTTGACCTGGCCCCCCATTTCGATCCCTCCCATCCAGCATATCTCATCTGTCCTATTTGCTCTTGAGGTTATCCCGAGACCAACAAGGAAATAAAATCAAATGTACCTACCTAGCCTGCCTAAAACTTTCTTCTAAGTTGTCTTGTCTGTCGGGTATCTTTTACTTTCCTTCTGTTTTTTTTTTTTTTTTTTTCCGTTCCGTCATTCCCTATTTCCTTGCCATTTCTCCTTCCTTCCTTTCTGTGCTCCATGGTTGTAATGAGATTTTCGTACCTTAGTAATATATACTTCGGAATCTGCATTAAATAACACAAGCAAACTTTGTGTGAGTCAAGCTCTCAATGTATGTGAGGCTTCATCTCCCCAAATCACGCCAGCCCCAACCACCTCAAAGCCTTCATCTGCTCTCCCCCCATGTGGTGCGCCACCGCCACCGCCACGCCTCCCGGAGAATGTGTTGAGGCCTGTTGGTCTTTCATCGTCGTAGTCGTCTTCCTTGATGCCGGGCGGGTGTACGTGTTGTTGTTTCCGCCGCCATTACCTGGGTCCGGAAGGTTTGGGTTGTTCGGGCTCAGGGGCCTGTTGGGCGCGGCGTTTGGGTGATCGTGGGGGTGAGCCTTGGTCGCGGTGTTCTTCTTTTTCTTCTTCTTCTTTTTTAAGTTTTTGCTGGGTTTCCGAGCTTCGTCTGCCTCCAGCGGCGCTGCCGCTACTGTCCCTAGCCCTACCACCGCTGGAGCTGGTGGTGTCTCGGTGCTGTTCCTACCGGTGGTCTTCTTGCTCCCTTTCTTGTGCTGCTGCTTCTTTCCAATTCCACCACGTTGTTTCTCACTACTGGTTTTCTTCTCACTCTCCCCGTTGCCGTTGCCATCGCGACTACCACGGCCACCAAGGACCCCATCCGGCGGCAAAGGGCATTGAAGGCCTTGCCCACTATTTTATTTCTCACACGTTAGCAAATAACCTTTCACTTCACCAAAGACATGCCACAGACAAGGTTTACATACCTAGCAAACCTCTCCCCAAAATCCTTCCTCCCCCCACCCAACAACGTCTCCAAATCCACCACCTCCCTATTCCCTACGGGGCTCCGATGCCCCTGGATAGCGGCAGCGGAAGCAGCGACATGGGCTTCGATTTGTGATTTCAAAAACATGGGCATCAGCCGACGCTCTTCAAAGTCGATTTCAAAGAAGTCGAAGGGGTCTTCGTCGGATTCTACTTGGTCGTCCTCGTCGTCTTCGGCTTCGGAATCGGAATCGTCTACGTCGGTGTTGAAATCGGTTGAGAGGAGCGAGGAGGTGGATGCGCCAGACGACAAAGGACCGGAGGAGAGGGAGAGGGGGGATTGGAGTCTGGTTGTTGTTGCTGCTGCGCCTGGTGTCGTGGTAGAGGTGGTGTTGGTGGTGGTGATGGTGGGGACGAGGGTTGGTGGTGGGTTTTGATGTACTACACAGGTAGTAGCTGTGCTGATGGTGGATGGGATCTTGGTCCGCGGGCTGATGGTGCTGGATCCGGAGGGCGATGACGGTGTTGGTCTGCTACCGCCGCTGATGCTGGGGCGTTGGGAAGTCGCTCTGGTTATGGAATGGGGAGATTGTGGTGGGACGACGGTTGGGGTTGGTACGGGAACTGTGCCGTGGCTTATGAGAGAAGTGCTGAGAGTCGACGAGCAGTGAGAGCAGGGAGGCGGGGAGATGGAGCGGGTTGGTAGGTGAATGGCTGCTGTTGGCATGTAGGTGTTGATGTGCCCGTGGCCATGGTTTTGGCCATTGCTATGGACATAGGTGTGAGTGTGGTTGTAGGTGTCCGCCGAAGAAGCAGGGAGAAGGGGCGGAGGAGGAGTGGATAGGGCCGTGAATGTTGGCATAACCACCGGTGATGGATTGTGGCGTGGTGAGTGCTGTTGTGGTGGGAGTAGAGGCGCGATGCTGGCATTGGTTAGGTTGCTGCTCTTGATGCTCAAGGGCTTGGTTGTGACCTCCTTTTCACCCTGAACGGCATCATTGGCTGCAGACGCTGGCACAGCACTCGTCTGGAGATTGTAAAAGTCCGAAATCGAGGCCAAAGTATCACGGATGGCTCCAACACATTCGGAGATCTCGGCTTCGGATGCCATAGCCGATAGTCGATAGTCGGCCATCGAAAATATCGTCGTGTCTGTCTCCTTGGAAATGCCAGCCACCTTCATGACTTGGCTCCCCATAAGCTTCTGCATAGCCAACATGGTGGACAAGTGCTCAACCGGGTACTCGATGAGGAGAAAGCGGACGTTGTCGTGTCCGCGCAAATAAGTGTCGATATGGGGAATGATAAGACTCGCCAGCAGCGTGGGATTGGAGAATGGGTTCTCCTTGGACTGCTGGGTCAGCGGCTGGGAAGTAAAGGTTTGCATAGCATTTCCTATCAGATATCTGTGGATAGTTGGGTCAGTTTCTCCTCGCAAAGCGCTTATCATGGAATCAAGCTTACCGCAAACTCAGGCGCCCGCTTCGCGACATCCCATCACCATTGGAAGGAAACCCAAGCTGCTCAATCTTGGCCATGACTCCTTGTTTGAAGTCCTTTTTGACACCGCCCTCGGCGCCAATGGCCAAGACGAGATCGACCTTCTTCTCCTCCTTTTGCTGGTCCATTTCGGCGCACATCAAGGGCTCCCAGAGACTGCGCAATTGCGAATCCGGGGAGTCTGCGTCTGACGACAGGAAGTCGATCTCCTCGACAGGAGTATGGTTGTCGAGGACTGATCGAAGGGTGTTTTGTACCCAGACGGCAGTCTTATTGTGGGTCGACAGGTCATGGAACCTGCTTGCTGACGGTGTTATCGGAAAAGAAGCGGGGAAGACGTAGCCAGGTGTGGTTGACTGCGGCTCCGGCTTGGGCTGTTCTTCGTACCGATAAGGGTCATACTCGGAAGCGGGATACATGTTGTGTTCGCTGGGAGTCATGTCCCGCAGCTCCTTGGTGATGTGAGGACTTACGGCTGTCGCATCGGGTTTTGGCGAATACGAGGTGGATGGTCGGTAATTGGAGTCGAAGCAGTCTTTGTAGCGACTGGACACCAAGTTGAACTGGTCATCAGGTTTGCCGTTTGAGAAGTGGATCACGTAATGCTCATTGAAGGGTAGGAGGGGCTCAAAAGGTTTCGTTTCACTTGATGATGGTCGACCTTCGGTTCCGATAGCGCCGTCCTCAAGGTTCAGCCCTTCAAAGGTCCTTGGCTTCTTCTCGAAGAAATTTCGAAGCGGGACGTGGAATCGTGGCGGTTTAGGAGATACCGTCGCGTGGCTTCCCACGTGGGTTGCATCGTGGGTTGTAGGGGTGGCAGTTGAGTAATTGGATATGCTCGCTGTGCCGTCCCATTCTCGGTCTTTGCCTTCGGTACCGGTACCTGATCCCGGCAACGTGGTCGCGACGCCAATACCTGCGCCATCTGTCAACTCCCTTGCATGCCAATGTTGGGCAGCAATGGAAGCCATCTGCGCATTGTCGAAATCATCCACCTTGAGGTTGGATTTGATGTCTTTCAAGTTCTGGGGAGGCTCATAAGATCTGGATTTCCTAAGCTGCCCCTGAGTGATCTTCGGAGGAGAGACTGCCAAGAAAGATGTTCTGGTTGCAGGGTTCGACGGGAAGAGAAGCGGTGATGGGAGCAGCTGGAATGCGTTTGTGTTTGCGGCCGTTGACATGTCCAGATCGACTTCCCTCTCACGGAAAACTCCGTCGGGAGCGGCAACCATATTTTCAACGGCCGACATGCTTAAGCTTCTAGCACGTGGCTTAATCAATCCGAAGTCCAATGGCACGCTGAGGTCAACGTCATGGTTCGGCGGCTGAAGGTTTTCTGTTTCCTTATCGAGCGCATCGGCAGCCCGCATGGCTTTCGTGACTGGATCTTCCATCTCGTCGTCGTCCTCCCTTCCGTTGGTTTCGATACCCTTGTTTGCCCAAACATCCTTGTTGACATCGGGGTTCCCGACCCATGTGTCACTCGATTTCGGGTCGATGATTGAGTCAACATCAAATCCATCGTCTTCAAGACTCTTGAGACCCTGGCTCATAAGTCGGTCAAAGATGGCTGCCGCTTTTTCCAGATTCCCTACCGTGTATGCCTTTCCGATTGCATCCAGACACATGAGCTTAGCACCGCATGTCCCGCCTTCTAGAAAGACGGCCCGCTTTCTCTCTGCCGTCGAGTGTTGAAGGAACTCCATAGCCACTGAATGCCTTCGCTTGGCTGCGTTGTGAATGGTCGATATGATATTTCGAGGGTCGGATCTGTGACGTAACTGTTTCTGGTCGTGTGATATCGGAGATGTTGGTATATAACGCTGAAGTTTTGGAAGGACCATGATCTGGGATGAAGGAGGGAGGAGGTATAGCTGCGTAGCGACAACCTCTTCTGGACCTTCCAGTGCTATAACACTGCCGCCATGTCGTTCCTTGGAATGAGAGGGCGCTGTTGGTGGGTTATGGCTGGCCATATTGAATGTGAAGAGTAGATAATCTCGGGATTGAATATGAAACAACAACACGGGACGTGTGACCCGGCGGTATGGGTTGCGTCTGTGGATCGGTCCAGTCAGTGACTATCCCGTTACTACACTTGACTCTCGAGTGTGCAACTGGAAGTTAATTCGAGTTGTTGAGAAGGTCCGACACAAGACACGGTAGTGGTGGGCGTACAGCAGGATGGCTGGCTTTAGCTTTGTTTTGAACAGCAAGACATATAGACAGCGAGCTTGTCTGGCAATGCCGTTTAGCTTTTCGGTTCACAAGTTCCGGTCGATAAACATTCCCCGTGGCTTGGTGAGGAGTGAAACGAAAAGTGTGAGACCGTTGGGTTGCATCAACAGCTGGTGTGGACGAACGGGATGAGAGAGTAGAGAAAGTGTGGCTTGCATGGACTTCCACGGACACGGCAGAGAGTTATGAAGCCAAATTAGAGAAGCCCACCAGAGACATGGCGTTCGAGGAAGGGAAGTTAGAGGAGAAAAAAGAAAGTACGGAAGCCGGAAAGAAGCAAGTTTCATCCAAAGAGGAAGATTTCCGACTCCCAACCCCTTGCAGCACTGGCATCGCCGCTTGCCGGGGAGAGGGCCTCTTCGAGTGTCCCCATGGATGGCGGCATGAGAACCCCGGGACACCAAGATCATGATATCGGCAGATCCGGGGGATGCTCACAGCTTTTGAGGGTGAAACGTGCATCTTGATGATTACCTTACTCTTATATTGGAGTCATGGGATAAGGTCGGACGAGACGCATGCGGTCCGTGTAGCAAAGGTGGTCCCAGGGCCCAGGACAAGAATAGACCACAGTTCCTTTGTGTCAACCATGGTTGTTGGCGACTGCCAAGTTGGCTCAAGGGAATTGTGGGGGATGGGCGGTCCATGTTTCGTTGGTCTTTTTGTCGAGTTGATCGACGTTATGTGATCTCTCGGTTGACGGTATAAGGTGAAAACAGACAAAAAAGAAAACTGACAGAAAGTCAACAACATCGTCATCAAGGATCCAAGCTAGGGTGGGGTGTAGCTCCGTGAAGCGAAGCTCTGTCAGTGGCCAGATCGCAGCGAGGCTCGGGGAGCACCAAGAAGTTAATAAGCCGGGGGGTGCTTCAAGCTGTAGGTACCCCGTACTGTGTTCCAGAATGATCGCCTGGGGTGATTGAAGGGGGAATTAGCGAGGCGAGCGAGGTGAGTCTAGCCGTCTGCCCTCTTAAGTTTTCCTCTATTGGTGATGCCTTTCACTGTGCAATATGCCTGCTTACTACTCTCATCTCACTGGCTAATAAACGTGATGGGAGCCAGAGACCAAGTCCCCGAAATTCGCAAGTATAAATATTGCAAATCGTTGCTGTTTCTCTCTTATGTTCATGGGTTAACTTCACAAGGGTCCGGTGTATGGGTGCACCATGCAGCTGAGCTTCTCCCTCCGATTGTTTATGTGACTCCTTTTCCACGTTTTCTCACCTCCTCCTAAGCGTGTAAACGTGGCGACATCCGATGTTCTTTCCCCCTTGTGGCGGTTGCCCGCATAGATGTGTGTTATCCTGCACCCAGGCGGGAGTTTGAAGCTTGTTGAGTGTGCCCAAGACTGATGACAACCAAACAATGGAGGACAAAGCGGCTATCAAAGATCATAGTCTGCCCTGTTCGTTTCGAAACTTCTGGATGCCGTGCGGCGCAAACGAGAGCCTGTTCATGTTCCTTGGAACCAACCACAGCCCCAGCCAGTGCGCGCATCCGTAAAGCTGAACGGATAACCGCATATGGTTGCCGCAAATTGATGGACTCACGGAGCGCGAAAGGGTCCTTGGAGGTCTGGTCCTGACAGCCACTGACGCAGTGTACCCGTTCACGAGAAAGAATCTCCTCAATTCAGACAGGAGCGTGACCGACTCGGCCAAGGGTCAGGCATCGAGATACGGGAAAGCATCGAAACGGCTGCCTCATCATTTTTCATGCAGGAGCCCGCGATGGGATGCTGCATAGGTCGTGGTCCACTTTAATCGTCATCCTCCATCAGGGCGGCAAGCTCGGCCTCTTCATCAGCCGTCAATAGCCCTTCACCATCGGGTTTCTCCTCCTCCGCGGGCTTGATAGGCTTCTTTTGCTCCTCGACGGCAGCATCTAGACTAGCCTTGTCCAAGGGCCACGTCCTGACGGTGCCATCAATGCTCACGCTGCAAACGCGCTCGCTTGATCCGGCGGAGCCCCTGAGAATGACCAGCTCGGTCACTTCGTCATAGTGGCCCTCCAGGGAGCAGTAAAGTTTGCCTGAAATCCGGTCCCAGACCTTGAGGTCCTCATCACGTCCGGCGGTGATGACCCATTGATCTGTAACCGCCACAGCACGGACGTGGTCGCCGTGCTCAAAAGTGTCGTCAGTAGTGAAGCCCTTGATTCTGGAGAGACATTTGGCGGATCCATCACCGCTCGCGGACCACAAGTCGACCTCATCGCCGTCGTGATCAATGACAAGCTTATAGACAGTTGTCTCGTGCTCGAGGATGGTATGTCGCTCTGCCGCCGGGGTAGCAGGGTCAGGCTCCGCGAACTGCTCCCATCCATCTAGACGAATCTTCCAACGGCGGATGTGCGGGTCGCTGCTGGCGCTGATGATACACAACTCATCCTCTGACGAGGAAGCAGGGTCGACGACCAGGTCCTGGATGCTGAGCATGTTCACCACGCTGTCCTGCAGCACATGTAGCTTGGAGCCGGTTGCAACATCCCAAACAATGATCTTCTTGTCGGCACCACCACTAATCAGAACGTCCTTTCCGCTGAGCTTTGCGCAAACGATGGCTTTGACGAAGTCGGAGTGACCAGCATACTTGCGGCCCGGAGCCTTGGTGTCAATGTCCCAGGACCAGATGTTCTTGTCCCAGGCACCGGCAAAGGCGGTCTTGTTCCCGGGGCCACCAACAGCTACACAGCTGACGGGTGTCGTGGGACCGCGGTAGACTGTCCTTGTGTCTCCCTCACCGTCCACCTGGACTCTTCGGACTGATCCCGCGGACTCGGCTACGAAAATGGCCGAAGAGGGAGCACGGGGGTCAACAACGGCCCCGAGGATCTTGGACTTGAGCTTGATGGGATTGCCATAGGTGTTACTGGTCTTGGCCTCTCTCCTCTCTCTCTTTGCGATCTCGGCACTGCAACATGTTAGATCTCATACCGTCTCAGGGGAGAGTCTGTTTACTTACTCGGTCTCGAAGAAGTGACGAGGGTCTGAGGACTGCATCTTGACTGTGAAGCTGTTCAATATTGGCTTCTGCTGTGTGGGATCTGATAAGAGGACTCGGGGAAAAGACTTGTGCACCTCTTTCTTATTTACAACAATTTCCTCTGATTTGTAAGTGACGGCCTAATGACGGGAGTGGATGATGTTCCACATGATTCGAAGTCAACAGGCAGATTGTTAAGAAATACGCTTAGCCGAGGGCATATCCTTAACAGTTGCCCCTACAGCAGCCGAAGGAGCTGCCCCTGTCAGCATTTGGCGGGGAAGCTCAGCGCCCAATGGATGGGTGGGCCCCGCTCGCTGGGGATGACATGGTGGGGCATTGATAACTCGATAACGCGTGCCGTAAATGGAAAACGCGCTCGACGCGTCTTCAGAGGTTCGTATCTTACACGCCGTTTACGACTTTACCGTTCACTTCCTCTTCAGTAGAAGGAAAGGGAATGGTTCCAAAGTAAACAAACTCGCCAGATCCAAACATGACCACCCTAATCGCATCTCGACCACGGTCACGACCCGCCCATCCACCGGGGGCGACATACTGCGCCTACACCCCCGATGGCACCAGACTGGTGACAGTCGGGTCCAACAACACCACCAGACTCTACAAGACGGGCTACGAAGGCGAACCCACGAATATCGACGACTGCCAGGAACAGAACCTTGCCCTTGCCACCAGCAACAACTACTTTGTGGCCGGCTCCGAAGACGGTACCGTCAGTCTGTACTCCCTCGACACCAATGCCTTCGACCGTTTCCTTCTGCGAACCTCTCTCCCAGTTCGCGATGTCGCGATATCCCCAGACCATCAATGGTGCGCTGTGGCCAGCGACGAGCTTACAGTCAGGCTGGTTGGAGTCCACGACAACACCCAACTACGTACCCTCAAAGAACACGGAAAGCCCACGAAACACTTGACCTTCGATCCCAAGGGTAGCCTGCTCGCGCTATCATGTACCGACGGCGTCATATACATCTACTCTCTGACGGCCGAACACCCCGAGCTTATTCGCAAGGTGGATGGTGTCATTGGTAGGCTAGAGACTGAGTCTGAAGCCTCGTCAAGGGCGGTATGGCACCCCGATGGCCGCGCCTTTGCCGTACCAACACCTACAAGAGACATCCAGGTTGTTTCCAAGAACGACTGGGAGAAGCAGCGGATATTCAAGAACGGTCATGATGGAGATATCACGGCCCTGTCCTGGTCGCCCAATGGTGCCCTGCTCGCCTCGGCTGGCAAAGACAAAAAGCTCCTGATCTGGTCAACCAAGGACCAGAGTGTCATTGCGAGATACGAATATCCCAATGTCACGGATATCTCGTGGCATCCTACCAAGAACCTTGCCTCATTCACAACCTCCGACGGAGAGCTTTACATCAGCCCCGACTTCGTCCCAGAGCAGTTCGCCTCTCTTCTCAGGCTACCGAAGCAACCCGCCCCCTTCATCCACGACCCTCTCACCGAACTATCCAACAACACCCGCCGCCTAGAAGTCAGCGGCCCCAAGCCCGACGCTCGCCCACGCAGAGACTCCGTAGACGCCGACCTCGATGACCTCCTCGACGAAAACTACGGCGACGACGACGATTTTGTAGTGGACGATGACGGCGCAGGATACACCCTCAACGCGGGCCGCAAACGCCCAGCCGAAGACGATGCTATCTACGAGAGCCACCCGACCAAGCGCGGCAACTTTGTCCAACCACAACACCATCCCTCCTTCCAACCTGGATCGACCCCGTGGCGCGGCAACCGGAAATATCTCTGCTTGAACCTGATCGGTTTCGTCTGGACTGTCGACCAAGACTCCCACAACACCGTAACTGTCGAGTTCTACGACCACGAGTTTCACAGGGACTTCCACTTTACCGATACTTTTCTCTACGATAAGGCCTGCTTGAACGACAAGGGCTCCCTTTTCTCGTGTCCACCAAAAGAGGACGGCTCGCCGGCTGTGGTCTTTTACCGTCCACATGAGACCTGGACGCAAAGGAACGACTGGCGCATACAGCTGCCCAAGGGCGAGGCGGTGCTGGCCATGTCGCTGAGTGACTCGTACATTACCGTCACAACAACGGGTAACTATGTGAGGATATACACCCTTTTCGGCATTCCCGTAAGGGTGTACAGGCCCAAGAGCACGCCAATCGTGACATGCGCCAGTTGGAGGGACTACGTCCTGACTATGGGCAACGGGCCCGTGGGTGCGGATGGTATGTCGCGGTTGTTGTATACCATTGAGAACATTAAGCGGGATGAAGTTTGCCAGAACGAAGACACCGTCGCCCTTCCTGAAGGCGCGACAGTGAAGAGCGTCTTCTTTTCTGACAATGGCGTACGTCTTGTTTCCTCCCCGTCTTCCTTATAATTTACCCACCCACTAACATCCCGTCCAGGACCCCTGCATCTACGACTCAACCGGCACCCTCCTCACCCTCCTTCACTGGCGCCGTCCCTCCCGGGCCGTCTGGGTCCCCCTTCTCGACAGCCGTCTCCTCCCACGCCTCGCCTCCGGCCGCAAAAAGGAATCCTACTTCCCCATCGCCGTCGCCGATAACAAATTCCACTGCATCATCCTCAAAGGCGGCGACCAATATCCCTACTTCCCACGCCCCTTGCTTTCCGAATTCGACTTTGCCGTACCCCTCACCTCTGCAAAGCCCAAGAAGAAGTCGAAGAAGAAGCAACGTAGCGGCGACGATCTGATGGACGTTGATGGAGAGGAGGAGGATAGCGATTCCACCGCATCAGAAGCCGACGAATCCGAATCCGAAAACAACGCCGACCCCCTAACAACAAAGGAATCTCTCCCCCTCACCCAATCCTTCCTCCTCTCCTCGCTGCGCGCCGCGCAGCTCTCGGACATGCTCGAAAGCTCGCGCTCCACAGCCTCGCAGCGCGCTGCRCTCGCCAGGCTGGAGCTCGACATCGACAAGACCTTGCTGCAGTTGCTGGCGATTGAGTGCCGCGAGGGCGAGGACAGGGGGATGAGAGCACTGGAGGTGGTGCAGCTGATGAAGGATCGCACGGGACGCATGATTGAGGCGGCGGGTAAGGTTGCTGAGAGGTATGGGAGGAGGATATTGGGGGAGAAGATTAGAGAGGTGGGGGAGAGGAGGGTAGCCGGGGAGGAGGGGAGTGAGGGGGAGGAGGAGGATCCTTTTGCTTAGGTGCTTAGGGGTGGTGGGGGAGTTTTGTCGGTACGCCTTTTTTCTATTTTGCTTTTGCTGTTCGAGCCACGGCTTTGCTTGTTTCCATGATGTGTGCCAAAGATTATGTCTGGGGTGGGAGTTTATAGTGTTTGGAAAAGTCCATCCCGCTTTGCGGTTTCCGGAATTGCTTGCTTTTGAGATATAACGAAGACGGTCGGTGAGAATACACCAACCATCCTGTATCTTCCTTCTTGCTCTGGGCTCTCATGTCATTGGATCCTATCATGTTACTGACTCTACGTTCGGGTCACCTGCCTGCCTGCCTACCTATCACATCACATCGCATCCCCATTGTACACTAACCAACCTCGTGTGTGTGATTTGACAAAACAACCAAACCAAACCAGCAGCGTAGTGATGAACTGGAGGGGCTGCTACAGTACTTAGTTCCCTCCAGTTCTTCCCGTTCGTTTCGTTAACCCCGAAGAAGAAGAAGAAGAAGAAGAAGAAGAAAAAAGCAATGTGAACACATACATACATAAAACACATAAAGTTAGTACAAACAACGCCCACAACTTTCTTTCGTCTGGCAAGGAACCATCCGATGATTGCCCAAGTCAAAAACGAGAAAATAAATAACCAATGGACGCTCTAGTCTAGAGTCTAGTCTAGGTAGCCGCTTCACCTTGCTTCACCTTGGCCCCTGACCTTGGAAAGATCGACCGCTCCTCCGCCCCGCCCCGTCCGGGTTCAGTATCCCGCCCGTCTCCGTCGCTTTTCGTGATGATGATCCACAAAGCAAGGACAAGATCTGAATGGTGACCTGGTGACCCCGTTATTACGGGAACTGCGGGACCTGACGAATTTTGTGCATACAAGAAGCACACTAGAGCAGGTAGGTGTCACGGCAGCTTCCGCAAAACACACCAACTTACATACATACATACAATATATGCACACGCGTTCGAGGTCTGTACCTGCTGCTGCCGCTGCTGCCGCTGCTGCCAGGTACAACACTTACCGGTAGGTAGGTAGTGTATGTAGATGCCGTGCACGCTGCTCGTGTTACATTGTGTAGTGTATAAGAGTGAGTACCTTATGTAGGGTCCGTGCTAAACCCGGAGATAATGAGCGGTGATGATTGACGTCGGACGGGATGGGTGGGATATGCATTGGTGCATGCATTCAGGGGTATGTAGTTAGGTAGGCTGTAGATGATGGACATCATGATGGACCTACCTGTTTGGGACCGTTCGAGAAGAACTCACCAAGTGCCTGTGTAGGTTGGTAGGTCTAGTAAGTAGGGTCCGAATTTGTTGACGGACTGAGTATAGGTCAGAAGAGATGATATATCCAGACATGTTTTTCTTTTCTTGCGTACCTACCTACCTACGAGCCTACCTACCGCACGTAACGAAGAAGGTTGTTTATGCGATTTGACGAGGGTGTCTGGGAGTAAGGTAGCTCTAGATAGCTGCATATAATGTTGATCTCCTGGTAGGTGTGTCTTAAAGATGTTGTTTAGTTATGTCTGACATGGAACCGAACGGCTAAAAACAACCCCAGGGTTGACAGTGTGAACTATTCTAGGTGGAAAGGGTGCTACCTACGTACGTAGTTCTTTCCTCTTGAAGCGATTCTCCCAGTATGAGAGAATGGAATATGCGGTGGATGCAGTCATGCAGCTAGACGGGAGGTATGCGTAGAGGTATTGGGGGGGCAAGAACAGACAGAAATGGAAAATGAAGGGGATTTCTGAACAAGGCACACACACACACACACAACTTGAAATATTGAATGAGAGGAATGCGAAAAAAAGGAACCGAGTGACTGGTAGAGTTAGTTGCCCGCCCTGTGATTCGACATGATCCGACGCAAGTCCATTTCAGTTACTCCGTGGACATACATAATTCCCGGAGATTTTGGTGAGGTTCCGCAAGGACGACGGATCGTCAGGACTATTTATCGCCCGGGTATAAATCGTATAATGGGGCCCCAACAAGTGACCGCAAATGTGACCCTGAATGATCGACTTATAGCGAGCGACCCCTGCTATTAATTCCGTCCAGGTTTGGTTGGGACTGGGTTTCTTCAGAGATTGGCAGGGCTGATTAGTGCTGTCGAGGAGGGTATGTAGCTCTAGCTCTGGGGGAACTCCCTCCCTCCCGTCGTCCGAAGCGGGGATCTCCATCCGCTTGGCGATGATGGCTTTAAGGTATGGCACGAAGTAGTGTACGTGGTTCAGGGTGTGGAAAGGTTCAGTTGCAAAGCTGAAGATGGAAGAGGAATGAAGAGATAATGAGAAGATGGGAAATGGAAGCTGAAGATGGACGGTTTGGGAAACTGAAAGTCAGCAGTTTCAGGTCGTTTATGTTATTAAATTGTTAGTGCAATGCCTTCCTTTGCGGGAGACGGGAAGAACGGGGAGGGGGGATCGGCATGGAACATGGGGACAGATCGGAATCCAATATCGGCCTCTTCCATTTCTGGTACACAGTCGAACAAGCTGAACTGAAGCCTCATCCACGGATTCATCATCATCATCCACTCTCTCTCTTCTCTCTTGTTGTGTTCTCGCCAACGAAAAAAGCTCCGAAGCGTAACACCCCCACGACCTGACCGCATGGAGATGATATGCACCACCTGGGAGTCAGTCAGCGGAAAGAGTCCATAAACCAAAGTCATGAATGGACCCCAAATGTTGGGGCCATTAACATGATTCCGACTCCATGCAGCCGCGGAAACCGGTTCAACATGCCGTTTTCCTATTCTCGATCTGCCTTTTCCTAATAAAAAGAAATATTTCCGACCACACCTATTCAGAGCCTTGCGGAGGTGGGAGATGGAATCTTTCAGGTCCCGTCATTCATTCACCTTTCTCTCCATTCTCCACGGCGCTGCTGAACTGTCAGGAGACGTCTTGGTGTAACTTTTATGGGCTCTGAGACCCGCCACATAACAACGGGAGATTTGGCGTGCACACTGACTTCTCTGCGCCATATCCCCAAAGATGCGGACGGTTTTTCCCCGGTGAAAAAGAGAACAGCAACTCTGTCCGAATGATGACAGCCGACTTGTGCAGGTGGGGTGTCGGGATGTTTCGAGATGGATGGTCGTCATGGTGGTCTGCATCGGAAATGGCTGCCACGAGCCAAGACTGGGTGGCCAAGGGTGTCCCTATCCGATCCGCTGCCCTACCCAAATGAGGGTGCATGAAGACGGAGGGAGCGTGGGAGGGCAAGCAGCGCCGTTTGAATGGGTTCCCTCCTCCATCCATCGTGCCGCTATGCGAGTAACGCAGCTTGGAGTTACGACAGGAACAGGAACTCCTATGGAAGCCGTGTACCAAAGCCGGACGGAAAGTGGTTCATGGAGAGTTTACGGTCGTACGGTATAAGCTATGGTGGTACTCAATGATGCCCTGCGTGGATCAGCATTCTTTTTCATTCTTCCTCCCATTCCTTTTCCGACCAGGAACAAAACAAATACTACTGGAACGTGGTTAAAGAGAGTTCCAGATTTTCTAGAGCTTCTCCTTTCGATCCTTTTTGCGCGTGTGTAGAAGAAGGTTTGGCGCTGGAAGGGATGGCTTACCTCTAGAAGGAAGAAGGAAGGGTTGGTGCCATGTACTAGTCTAGTTCTAATGACTGTCTGGCTCAACTGCGTGGCAGCTGGGTGGCTTTTCTGAACTCCGATCTCAACATGTTCATCTGGGCCGTTTGATCTGGCTACCACTGTATTCTTCAGTTATCAATCTCCCGCCCTCGGCCGTGTGGTCTTGTGTCGGCTGTCTATCGTTGTAAAGCGCAGGTGTTTCTGTCTCTGTTTCTGTCTCTGATGGGCCAGGCGAACGGAATTCCGCCCGTTTATGGGTTTGGGCTGCGATTGGCCCTGTTTCAACGCCTCTTTCATTTCCATTTCTCTGTGCATTCGAGCCGTGCTCCGGGTTCCTGACTCCCTGTTGACCTCCTCGGAATCAGGGGCCCAGAGGGGGTACCTGACGAGTATTGCCAATCTGCATGTATTGTGGACTGCGGGCAGGATAGCTGCTTGCTTGCCGGCGGCGTGACCAAGTCTGGAAAACAAGGTAGAGACTCGAGCCTGGAATGGAAGGCGGTCATGTTCAATGCGATTGCGGAGGAGGTTAGGTAGGTAGAGATGCTGCAGGGGAGACGCCAAACTCCCGGGTGCTGTGCTTATGGAAGGTTCAAGCGAGGTACTGCACTAACTGCATGCCATGCATGTTGAGAGCTAAAGAGATAGTGAAGCACCTTCACACTATGCCCCTCATGTCACGGCCATTCATTCTTTCCGTCATTCGACAGGTGCTGTCCATCTCCAGGACTGGTTCTGAAAAAAAGACGATTTCCAGTCCAAAGAGGAAGGCATCTTTTTGGGTGCTCCTGCTGCACATGCTCATGCAGAATTCTTGGGATGAATAGGCAGTTGCAGACATGCGCAGACGCAGATAGGTAGGTACGGCAGTATAGTGGATGCTTGTTTGATTTTCCATGCGACAGCGGCCAGTGCATTTGGAGTCTACCCCTGGATTATATGCGAACCTCTCCCCCGTCCGTCATGTTCATGTCCGTCGGCGTTGTCAATGTCATCGTTGTCAAGACTCTCTTGGTCGACCAAGTCCGTGGAGTACATCTGCTTGTACACGTTCCTACCACTTTGTGGTTTCTTGCCAGAGGTGCTGCTTGGCCTAGGAAATCTTCCCCGGGATCGAATCCGCCGCTGAACCAATCATTAACAATCCATGGTCCTCCGTGGTCCTCCACTAGACCGCCCACTTCCTTGGACATCGATTCGTAGATTCGACACAATTGTCCCCCCCCTCGTTTCGAGGTCGACCACCGGTTACTTTAGCCCCGAGTCGTCTCCGTTCTCCGTCCTTGTTGCGCCACCGACCGGCAGCGAAGGAGCGCATTTGTTTTTTTTTCGCTCCACTCCATCTCCCGACAACTCACTATCCCCCGACCGTGCTGCCGACAGCAAGGACTAGAAGTCCACTTTCTTCCACCCGGTTTCTAACCCGACCGACCATCTCCCGCCCCCCCGGTCTCCGTCCGCCCATCTCGTTTCCTCCCTGCTGCTTGCTCATTCCCACCGCAAGCAAGACAGACAGACATCCTGATTGTCTGCCACCGACGACGCCTCTCGATCGATCGCCCCCGGCTACAGAACGAACCCATTGTCTGGGACAGCTCGGGTCTACATCACCATTAAGCGGGTCCTGGCCACAAGCTACAGGAAGTAGCAAAAGACAGACACAAGCCTCGATCCTTCTCCGAGTCGCCATCGCGAACAAAGCATACACAAGGAAGCTAGCCTTACACATCGACACGGTGGGGGAGTTCCTTGACCGGATTGACGCGCAACAAACCATCAGCTTCTTTTGCGCCACGCGATGAGGTAGGCTAATATCCCCCCCTCCATGTTTTATCCCCATACAAAACAATGCGCCATGGAGGTGGAATGGATCCCAAGTGTGGGTGAGGTGGTCCGAGGCCCGCCGTCTATCGGCCGGTCTGCCATCCGGTCCATCGCCGGCTTCCCTTCCACTGCACGGAGCACACCTAGCATCTGTCATCCGAGGTCCGGTCCGGAGTGCTGGATAGGATGGCATCAACGGGTATCCTCATATTGCTTCGTTGCGCTTTGCTGACACCATCGCCGCCCATGTACAGTGCAGATGGCTACCGCAACTGAAAGCGCACCGAGAAACCATCTGGCCGACAAGCCAGAAGACCCAATGGGTGGAAGAAACCTACCCATCATCACACCAACCATCCAAATGTCGGCTCCTCCGGGCGACCCGATGGACATCACCCCCAGCAACAGCAACAACAGCAGCAGCAGTAACATCAATAGCAATGCTACCATGGCAGCTCCAAGCAGTTCGGATTCCCTACCGGCACCCAAGAGCCCGGCTGAGGACAATTTGGTAAACGCTCAGGCAGCCCCCAATGGCCGACCGCAACTGAACGATCAGTTGTCCCCGGACAACATCATTATGCCAGCCCCGGCTGCCGCTGCCCCCGCCGTTCACCAGCCCAAGATTGTTCAAACGGCCTTCATCCACAAGCTATACAACATGTTGGAGGACAAATCGATACAGCATCTGATATCATGGTCACCCACCTCCGAGAGCTTCGTTATGCAGCCTTCGCAAGAGTTCTCCAAGGTCTTGGCGTAAGTTGGGAGATTATTTATCATTAAACTGACCAGGTCGCTAACAGCCAGCAGCCAATACTTTAAACATACCAATATCTCATCCTTTGTCCGCCAGCTCAACATGTACGGATTTCACAAAGGTAAGGAATTTTTCTCAGAACAGGTTACCAACAGTCACTAACCCGCTCGAAAAGTGAGCGATGTCTTCCACCACGGAGCTCCAGACGCCACCATTTGGGAGTTCAAGCATGGCAACGGCAGCTTCAAACGCGGAGACCTGGTTAGCTTGCGTGAGATCAAGCGTCGAGCTTCTCGACATTCTCTGGTACATAGAGAGTACAACAACAACCCAAAGGCCCCGCCGTCACAACCAGGCACCCCGGCCGAGCCTATGCCTCCCATGCAGGAAGTCCAAGGAGGAGACCCTAGGCTTAACAGTATCGAGCATACTCTCTACGATCTCAGCAGTCGACTTCAGCGACACGAGGAGAACGCCCAGTTTATGCATATCAAGCATCAGGCCATCATGGACACGGTATCGCGCTTGCTTCACTTCAACCATGAGCTTTCGCGGGCCGTACTCGCCCTCGCTCCTTCGCCTGACAACCCGATTCACCATGACGGTAAGTTCTTGGCTTGGCAGGTTGTGGGTGAATGAATGACTAATATGCTTTCCAGTATCGGCTTTGCAAGGGCAGGTTCAACGCCAGATGGAGGTGTTTCGCTCGTTAGACGAGCCTCATGAGTCGGTCTTTGCTAGTACCCGTCCCTACTTCTCAAATGTGGAGAACGCCCCCGTATCACCGCGGCAAATGCCCCAGGACGACCCGCGGAGATCTGGCCCTACCTTGACGGTTCCGGGTCAACCACCTCGGCTATCGGGTTACAACACTTATCGTCCTGCCGTCCCTTCGAACCTATCGATAAGTACCCCGGGCCGTAGGCCGTATGGCTCCACCAGCGGCAACTCGGCAGGAACATCACCATCTTCGCTCCGCCCGCACCCGCCACCTCCGCCTCCTCATCCGCTGTCCAACGTTGAGCTACACCCGGGCTTGGCGAGGAGACATACCTCGGCCGATATCCGTGCTCACGGTTGGCAGGCTAACCCTCCTCCCCCCAACCCTCCTCCAACCTTCTCTGGCCCGCCATCCTCGCAATGGCCTTCGTCGCCGAATCGTCCTGGGTTGTCCGAAGACCAACGCATTCGGGATTCGTTTTCACACTACTCTCTGCAGTCTGCTTCGCAACCTCGTTCCAGGCCAGCGTCGCCGCCAGCCCCTCCTACCTTCTCTACTAACGGTGGAGGGGACACTTTCGGAAACTGGTCCTGGAACTCGGCTGGCCGTGAAAACAAGAATCTTTCAGTGAGGGATCACTCGGCGCCGCCCACCAGGAGAGGAAGCATGGCCCATATCTTGAACCCGACCGATACTGCAGAAAGAGACGACGAAGATGAGGACCCCCGAGGCGACGAAGACCGCAAGCGAAAACGACTGATGTGAGGGCTGTCCAAACGCATAAAACATTTCAACGAAATAACAGCGTGGGCAGGTCGAACACAGCGTCTTATAAACCACCATCACCACCATCATACATCCTCCTTTTTAACATTAATTCAAGTAGCTCTCACTTTTCAAAAACACATACGAACTGATCGTACCATCATCATTTTCCTTTCATATGTTTTTTTTTGCTAGATTATCTGTTCCTTTCACTTGCGGTGGATCCAGGAGATGCCGTTGGATAGTAATTGGATACTTACACTACTAAACTGACCTAATACTCGCGTGGTAGCTATGAACTTCTTGGCTGTCTCCTTCAAACTTTTCCTTAACATCTATATTCCATATGTTCTTATTGTTCACTTTGCATGGCTCCTGGGGAAGGAGGGGAAGCATGGTGAAATGGGTACGGCTGACGGCGGGGATTTGGCGTGATGTGGTGTTCCCCGAAAAATTGAGCAGTCAGTGAGAGTGAGATAGGTAGAAGCTACCTGCTTGATCGCCCTACCAACCTTGACCAGGCTCTTTCAATGAGCAGGTGTAATGGACCAGTAGTGTAGTACTACAATAATCGAATCAAGAATAAAGTACCAAACCAGGGGAGTGTTACAGAAAGACGCAACGAAGTGGTTATCCAAGGACGTAAACCAGATTCCAGTCACTGCTTCCCAAGACATCTGGCTGTCTGTCGCTCCAAACAGGACACTGCCACTGCAGATTCCAAGACAATAACCATCACGCGTGTGCCTGCCCTGCCCTTGACATCCATCAACCGGATCCGGGACTGGTAATGGCACCTTAAGACTGAACCGAAACTCCACCACAGATCACCGACAGCGGCTTCTCCCGCAGCGTGCCTGCAGCGTGCATCCCGGCGCAGCAATCTGCAGAATCTTGAACATGGCACACCGATATCGGCACTATAAAAAGGGTGATGACGCAACAAAGAAAAGACAAAGCACAGAGCATTCAACCTCCGGACTCCGGGGTGATTACTCCGTTTTCCCGCTCCTAACCCCGATGTCCGTCCGGGCCCGGTCTGAGCGGTGGTTCCGTGCGGCTCCCGTCCGGGTTCGGGCTCCGTGTGGATCTCCCAGATACCAGTAGCCAATCAAACAATGCGCCTCGATAAGGCAGCGAAATTTCCGATAAGCACTTTCCAACTCCAAACGTTCTTTGGAATCTTGCGGTTCGACGACGTTCTTTCACGGACAGCTTCGTCCTTCATTTTTTTTCACCTGGATTCTCACGCCCGGGACGTAGCGCAGTGGTCAAATCATCTCCGTCACTAATTCAAACTCGTCAACCACGGAGATCAAATTGGAGACCGATTTGTTTACTCAACCAAAGGAACTGAAGCGCTGCAAATCTTCACTACCCATCACCACCAACCGTCATCACCACCACTCAGGCAAAACTCAAGCATATCGCACTTGCGTTTCATTCACCACTGCACTCACCAAGATGTCGTCCAAACCCTCAAACAACGGAGGAGGAGGCCCCAACGGCAACGGCAACGGCAAACCCCCCGTGGCCCCCGACCTCAACCAAGTCCTCAACTCCATCTCCCTCTCCATGTCCAAGCACCGCGGGTTGTTGGCTTCTCTTTCCAAGCATCATCGCCCGACTTCGGAGCAGAGCAGCAGTAGCAAGCCCGCCACTACTAGTACCAAGTCCGGGGGATTTTCAACCCTTTTACAACAACAGAAATCTGGATCAACGACCCCAACCACGGAGAAGGAGGGACAAGAGGAAGGAGAGGAGGAGGAGGAGGAGAAAAGAAGGAGGATCCCAGACCACGAAGAGGAGATCAGGTCGATTCTCAATCAACCTCCCAATGCTGGATTGGGTTGGGTGCCGCTGTCTAAATCTGCCGACGGTAACGACAAGCTTACTGGAGGCTCGAGAGAGGAAAGGGAGTTGAGGAGGAAGATGGGGTTGAAGTGGCAGGGCAAGGGGTCGGAGGCTGGTGGACAGAATGGTCTGAAGAGAAAGAAAGTGGAGGAGAGTGAGAGTGAGGAAGAGGTGGGTAGGGCGGGGGCTGTTAGGGGGAAGAAGAGGGGTGTGGTTTCTGCAGCGGATTTGAAGGGGGGAAAGGACCGGGAAGGCAGAGGTGCGGGGAGGGGTAGGCCCGGGGGCGATGCGAAGGGGGGTGACGCGAAGGGGAACGGAGCTGTGCCTCTGCCTGGGTCAATGCTGGGGGAGAGCAAGGCAGTGGCGGGTGATAACAAGGTGGTGAATGATGGACAGGTCCAAGGTAAGGAAGAGAAAAATCCTGCTGCTGCTGCTGCTACGGACAAACCAACAAATGACCAGCATAAACCAGACGCAAGCGCAGCATGCGCAGAACAGGAACCAAGTCCGACGACAGCCACGACTCCGCAAACAGAAGATACGCCCAAGCCAGAAAGCGAACCTAGCATAGCTTCTGGGCAATCTCAACAGCAGGCAAAGAAAAAGAAGGAAAACGAGAACAGGAAAAAGAAGAAGAACAAGAAGAGGAGGAGAAAGGCTGCGCAGGCCGAGGGTGGAGAGGGAGCGCCAGTTGATGGGAAGGAGACGGAGGATGGCGTTGATGGTGAAGAGTCAGAATAGGTAGGGAGACGGGATTCAGCTCATGACAGTCGAACTGAACAAGATTGTGCTATCCTTCCTGCCACTGCACGCTGTCCGCATATTCTGGCCTGGTTAGGAACGCCACGGGCGTCGGTGTTTATGTATGCGGCTGCTACGAAGTTCCGGAGCAGCTTGCAGACAGTGCTGTGTGTCGTGCTGGTTAGCACCTGCCACATGAATTCGTGTTCAGAAAGCTGGTCTTCTCCCGCCGGACCTTTTATATGGTGTCTTTTCTTGCTGTTAGGTACATGAGGAAAGTGCATCCCGCCTGGGAACCTGTTCTCTTGGAGTGGTGCCTATATAAGGTCGGGTCTGCCCCATTTCGCCTTGATCCAAATCTCTTCTTCTTCTTCACCATTCAGCCAGCAGCCTGTTATCTTCTTTTCATCCAGCAGCTATATCAAGCATTTACATTGAATATCTACTTTTAATCTGGATCCTCTCACTGCTAACTTCTTGTTTTTATTTCTCCAACGCTTCATAAACCGGCGTATTCGCTCCTTTCCTTAGATTACGGATCACCGGGTTCCCGACAAAAATCCACGAAAGGTTTGATGATACCATTTCCCATCTTGCAGTGTGCCTCCAAATCTAACCTTTCGAAACGCAGAACACCATCCCAGCACCACCCACTACCGTATCACTACTATACAATGATGTCGTGCAGGACCTTGATCACCCTCGCGACCGTCCTCCTGGCGTCGCTGGTGGCCCTCTTCCCAATCGTTGCCCAAGCCAGCGATAAATGCCAACCTTACAAGTTCGACGCCGGCGAACCCCGCCGAGCTCCCACAAACATGCCCGCCGACGCCAATGTCCTCCAGGCGGTCAACATGACCGACTTTGCCGCCGAGCTCAGGGCCGCTGGCTGGGGTAAGCTACACCTGGGTTATGACAGCTTCATTCATGATAATGCCAAGTTCGACGACAGCAACGAGTTGGCCAACTATGCGGAGCCCGGCCATCACCAGGGCTACCCCGTTGATAACCAGATGTGGTGTGTGGACATTTTTGCCGATAAGAACACGTTTGGCCGCGCAGACGCCATCGAGCAGATGAGCCGGTTCTGCGGGCCCGGGAGCCCGCTCTACGGCAAGGTGCTCAAGGGCCCGCTCACGGTGCAGCTTCGCATCCCAACGGTGCCCACCAGCAAGACGCCCGAGCCGGAGAAAGATACAAGGAATTGGTACTGGCTGAGCTGGGGCCTGTACGTCGAGGATGGGTGCGAATGGGTGCACGACGAGGAGGAGTGCATCAAGTACTTGCACGCGCCGGTTGATGCTTGCAGTTGCATGTTCGAGTGGGAAAAAAAAGGAGGGGCGGTGATGAATCGGTGTTATGCGTTTTGGGTCTGGATGAAGCCTGCATGGAAAACATATGCAAACTGTGAGACAGGGTGGTGCCATTAGTGTATGTAAACATCAAGATAGGCCCTCCCCAGCCGAGCCGTCCACGCATCATCAAACAATCTATCCTACCCGTGTTAGCATAAGTCCCTGATTGATGGTGAGAACGAGAGAGCAAGTGAGGCAATCTGGTGCCCGTCATAGGATTGAACAAAATGCAAGATTGAAAAAGGAAAACCTGTTGGTGTGAGGAGGAGTATAGTTTGGTGTAACAGTCCTCTCACACCAACGGGTAACTGAGGCGGCCCATCTTGAAGAAGAAGCCTTGAAGAGCCGCCGACCAGATGTGTCGAAATAGTCGGATGTTGTTGACTTTTGGAACAATGTGACGTCCCTCGACGCCCCGTCGATGTCGTCTGTCATCTCCTCACTCTTTCTGGAAACCTTCTGTCCCAGAAATTGTTGTGCATTCAACTCTAACTGGTAATGCGTGTGATAAGATCTCTGCCGCGCGACAACGTTGTACAAACCCAAATTGCCGGATGATGTTGCTTCTTTCTTTATGATTCTCATCCTCGGTTGTTTGGGATTTGTGAGAGAACCCGGGCCCTTGTCGTTTGCAGCCCTGGAAGAGCGTTGGGGGCAACGCTCTTGCGGACGTTGCTATGTATGTAGGTATATACACCTAAAGTACGTGGTTGAATGCGGTAATCCGATAGTAGGCTACCCAGAGGATGAGAATGGAGGGAAAGAAGGAGGGAAAAAAGAGAAGATAAAAGAAAAAAGAAGAAAAAAAAAAGGATTGGAAACATCTACCTAGCACAGGCATAGACTCTCTCAAGTCACCCGTACCCCTTCCATTACTTACTTACTGTATACCTACTATATAGCTGCGACCCAAAAATTGGAACGACATACGGGCAGCTTTCGACTTTCCATCCATCCATCCTCAGGTCCCGTAGGGTAAGGTGAGGTATGGTATTTTTTTTTTTTTTTTTTTTTTTTTTTTTACCTAGAGCTAGAGGTAGGTAGGTACCAACACAACAGGTTGAAGTTTGAGTACCTACGTAGGAGAGGATGTAATCTATGGTACATTCCATTCACCACGGACGGAGAGAGGGCTTGACAAAGATGGCACGGCAGTCGATTTTGTCTACGTACGGTATGGGTTGTGAAGCTTGCTAATGACCGAGTTGTCTCTTTCTTCGAGGCCGTTGATGCTTGATTTGATAAATTGGGGGGGTGCTTGAACACAAAAAAAAAAAAAACTCGACCCTGATACGGCTGGCCATACTTTTCTTTTTTATACAAGGGGCATTTGCCGACGTCTGGAGTTCTCATCAGTAGGTAGGTAGATTGCTGTTAAGACCCTCAAGGGTGGGTTATCCACAGCAGTCTGTTTTGATCACGGCCGTTGAATCAGGCGGCAGGATATCGATAATATGTTAAAAGATCCAATTTAGACTATCGAAATCTAGAATTTACCAATCCGTTGCCTTGTGAAACAAATCATCAAGCCCGAGTGACTATCGAGAGCGTCTATGTCTGGATCATGGCTTGTAGGCTGGTGAGCGTGTGTTTGTGCATGGGTGTGCGCGTACGTGTGGTGCTTCCTGGTGTAAATGTGCTGCTGGTCGTCTCTCCAGAAGATTCCCTTTGAGAGAGAGCTGTGACAAGGAAAAATAAGCGGGTTTGTCTCAAAAACACAAGAAATAGCAAAACAGTAGCTCCTTAAAAAGACCAAAACTAACAATGTGTTAAAAACCCGTGCCGCGTCCTCAGTTATGCCCAAGATCGAAAATACACACACGCAACACACAGCCCCTCCAAAGCTAAGGGTTCGTGGAAGCTCTCTAAACAAGCCCACCGCCCCATCCCAAGTCTCAGCCAGCCCACACTCTTTCCCCCCTTTGCCCGTTGCCAGGAATCGTGACGTACACCGATGATGAGCCAGCTATTAGGCTCCTTTTTGCGGTGCGTTTTGATCGCCATCCTCTTAGGCCCCACCCTATCCTGTCCCGGCAAGCGCAAAAGGGTCCGCGGAACCGTGATGAATTCCCAAGGCAACATGTTAAAGCAGCCTCGAGTCTCCCCCTAGGTCCCTCGCAAAACCACAGAAGCAGAGCCGAAATATTCCCAACTGAGATCCCATTAGAGCAGTATTTGCATTACAGCTCAACCCAATGTACACGCCGTAACATCCAACCGCACCATCATGTCGTCAAAAACCGTCCGATGCAGAACCGTAACGCCGAGAGCGCAACCAATGCCGTGGGGCATAGACGCTTTAGCAGCAGCCGCCGGAAGAGTTGTTGGAGACGCCGTGGCCGGGGGAGACGTTGACGCTGGCTTTCGTGTTGTTGGTGGCGATGGAGCTGCCCATGCGCTCCTTGATCTGGCGGGCCATGGTAAGGAAAGCCTGCTCGACGTTGCTGGCGTTCTTGGCGGAGGTCTCGAGGAAGGGAATGCCCAGGCTGTCGGCGAATTCCTGTTGGTTGATGTGTAAGTACGTGGCTTAAAACGCGTTTCTTAGGGTTAGGGATGGCTGCGTACCTTGGCGACTGTGTACTCGACGACCTTCTTGTCGGTCATATCGCTCTTGTTGCCGACGAGGAGCTTGTTGACACCCTCGGTGGCGTAACGGTCAATCTCCTGAAGCCATTGCTTCACGTTGTTGAAAGAGTCCATATCCGTGACATCATAGACAACGCAGATACCGTGGGCGCCACGGTAGTAGGAAGAGGTGATGGTACGGAAACGTTCTTGGCCGGCGGTATCCCACTAGATTGGACGACTTGGTCAGCGACTCGGAATTCCCCAGGTGTCAAGGGGTGTCGGGGGGTGCTTACGATCTGAAGCTTCACGGTCTTGCCATCGAGCTCGATAGTGCGGATTTTCTACCCAAACGGTCAGCATGTTGAAGGGGGTCGAACGGATGTGTCGCGCAGGCAGGATATGGGACGTACGAAGTCGACACCGATGGTGGAGATATAGGACTCGGTGTAGGTGTCGTCAGCGAAACGAAGGAGCAAGCAGGACTTTCCGACACCGGAGTCACCGATGAGGAGGAGCTTGAAGAGGTAGTCGTATCTGTTTGTCTCGTCAGCCGGATTCGTTGAAAGGGTGGTGGCGGTGATGGGTCGAGGCGCGAAGGGAAGGGGACGACGGCGGGCGATGAGGAGAAGCGGTGGGCACCCTGAAGGTCAAACGTGTTAGCAATCATGGAAACAAGATGATACGAGCGGCGGCGATGATTGTAGGGCGGCAGCGCGGCAGCAGCATGGGGAGATATGGGAAGGGCAGATAGGACAGAGAGCGACAGGAGACCTGATAAACTTACTACTCAGGGTTCATGATGGGCAACGAGGGACGCGATATGCGATGTGGTGGTGTTGGGTTGTTGGAAGGCGAAGAATTAAGGCGGGTATCGTAGAACAGTGGTGGAGCGAAAGATGGATGGCTTTAATCAGAGATTAGTTGTAGGTCGTTGGTCGTGTCTTGCCGTGGTTGATTGATGATGTGGAGGATAGGTGGAAAGGCAGCAACAGGCACGCAGCATGGAACAGAGGGCCGGGCAGTTGATGCAGTGCCGGGCGGAATGGGAGAGCGCCCTGAGTGGCAGTGGCAGCCCCCACACAACTCAGTGCCGTGGAGGGCAGGCTGGCTCACCAGTGACCAGGCCGCTCAGCTGCGTCAAGGCGTCAGAGGGTCCCGTCCTGCGACTGGCCAAGAGGCGGGACACCCATCCAAAACAGGGGACTCAGGCGGTGACGACGCACGTGACGCTGCCGCCTCCTGACACTTTCACACTTCAACGGAGGTCTTGCACTAACAAATTTTGGTTCCCGATGATGTGCATGTCAAGCCAAACAAATTAAAGGTATGAAATGCTGTTGAAGATTGCAGGTTATTGTCCGTCCAAGAGACAACAAAGTACGTCTACTGTTTTTTTGCTCTGTTCTGCCTCGAAAGTCAAGGACTCTTTTTATTGTTCCCATGGCTTTGTTAACGTGGACTTGGGGGCTGGACCACCTGAGCGGTGTCCACATGGCCTTCAATTGAATGAAAGAATGATTCCTCTTTGGCAACCTTGATTCACGTGCAACATGATGGATGTTGGGTCGGTATATCAAAATGGAGTGCGCTATACGAACGCCCGACCCAAGGAAAAGCAACGGCCGATTGCCATGGAATGGTTCTTTGCATGGTCGGCCCAACGAACTCTTGATTCTAGGAAGCTTCTAGCTTTCGTCCAGCACCGCTTCCACTTTGTGCCGATAAGATAAGGCTCATATGGAACAGGTGTGTCAAATGGGACCTCAAAGTCGCTATGTATGTATCTCACAGCAATCCTTGGTTGGTTTCACTATATGTAACTATGTTGTGCTTAATAGTCTCCCGAGCTTCTGAAACCAAGATATTCCGTCAAATCGACCATGGTGGTCTGGAATACGAACCTGGTGGGTTGAAGAAGAGGAGCAAGATCCAACCCCACAAACCGTCGCTATCCACACTCTCGGAATCCCTGTCCGTGAACAAGCTGATCCACCCGATTACCGATAACACGCCCGGCCCTCTTATCGTTACGATCAGTTGGGCTACTTCCGAGCCAATTCGTCACTGACATCATCCCACTCCCTCGTGCGGCACCTCATCAGACTCACAACCACTCGGCTTTTTCACCCTTTCAATTCCGACCTGTAACCCGGCCTTTATCTTGCATTCCAGCCCTATACACATCCATCCCAGCGCGGCGTTTTCCGACAGCCCCCGTTGCGAGTCCACTCCTGCCGTCGGCCCAGGTACCCGACAACAAAGTGTCAAAAACACCACCATGTCGGCGCCCACGAGGATACGAATAGCCGGTGGTGTGGTGGGCAAACAACAACCATCACAATGTCGATCCTACTTCCTCTCCAACCGGCCACCAACAAACTCGCCGGCGCAACGACAACCGACTTCAACACAGCCAACGACTAAATCACCAACAAAAGCCGCCAGCGCATCATCGTCACCCGCATCCGTCGCAAACACCACCACCACCAACAAGCGCTCAACATCCACCCTCCCGGAAACGAAACCGCGCAACCTTCCCGAAACCTGGTTCAATCCCAACAACGTCCAGATCCCCGCGAAATCAGACTCCAGCACCGATGAGATCCGACCTCCAGATGGTCCCGGCGGGCTGAACAAGCCTCCAGACGAGCGCAAAGTCAAGCTAGGCAAAAGTACGTGTATCTACCCCCAAATCCCTCTCTCTTCAACATGCTAACATGATCCTTTTTATCTCACAGCCCTCCGAATCCTCCAAGCCCATCTCCCCACCATCCTCCAATCCCCCCTCCCCACCTCCATCCTTTCCCCCCAAATCTCCCTACACCTCTTCCCCTCCACGCACCCTTACCTCCCAACCGTCACCGGCCGCGTCGCCTACATCGCCGCGCTTTGGACCGCTCCCCTAGCCTGGAACCGGCTCCCGATAATCGGCAACGTCCGCCTCGAGATCTTATCCGAACGCATGGTCGACCGCCCCCTCTACACCCCACCGTCGCAAAACCGGCGCATCGGCGCTTTCGGCGAGCAATTGATTGTGCGGTGGCGGACTATTGGCAAGACGAAGAATTGGGGGTTGAGTTTCATCAATGGCGGAGAAGAGGGTGACGCGAAGGGGGTTAGGGAGACGGAAAAGGGAACGACGGAGTATAAAGCGCCCGTGGGCGATGCGGAACCGTCGGCGGGGAGGGATAACAGCAAGAAGTCAGAGTTTACGGGACTGTTTATCTTTGAGTTTGATGAGGAGGGGAGGATATTGAGTCATACGATTGAGCATGCGCAGCAGGATGGGGAGGTTGAGAAGGGGGTGGGTGCTACGGTTGTTGGGTTGACGGATTGGTTGTTGGGCGGGATGAAGGGGGCGAGGGAAGGGGAGGGGGGAACTTGTCCGGCTTTTACGGGAAGGCAGGGTGAGGAAGTTGGTGGTGAGGTGAGGTGATGATGGTAGCGAGTGATGGGGAGTATGGCGTAGGGTGATGGAAAAGCTCTGGGGTTGCTGTGTTTTGGGATGAATCATGATGATGAGGATGATAATGAGCGACATTCTTACGGCGAATTGGTCCCACGCTCGCAAACCATATTGAGGCTGCCCGAAGGCAAGCATTGTTACTGTACACCATGTATTTTTATATTCATGATATCCTCTCACCCCTTTTCTTCACATATTGTCCACTTTCTCTTCATGTACAATTCGCATTGATAGTCAATTGCAACCAAAGATGATTTTCAAAGGTTTTATAAATTCAAACGAACGGTAACGACAGGACGGCAAATTCCTCGGGATCCTCATCTCTCTTCCAAGTTCCTCCCATATCCAATAAAAAAGAGACAGCAACCCTCCTCCACCAAAAAAGTGGCGTGTATAGGTGCATTGCCTTATCCACCAGATACCTTACCCAGTCCCTTCATAATGTATCCAATGTCCATTCACCATAGAAAAGGCAAATCCTATACACGCCCTAAACAACAACCTCCGTATCACCCCCCATCTCTCCACTAAGCTCCCTACTCGTCGGCCCCCGTCTCTGCGCCCCCTCAGGAACCCCCTCCTTCTTCGCAGCCGTGCCATTGGCGTTGGCATTGACAGCACCAACATAGCTCACCAGCGCGTTCCTCGCGGCTTCCACCACCTTCTCCGCATGCGTCAAGGCGTCTCGTAGGCTTTGGGCAATCTGATCCAATTCAACCCCTCCTTCTTCTTCAGTCTTGACATTCTTCTTCTGCTGTTCGGAAGTGATGTAGGTAGCAGGAGAGTCGCCGTTTACGGATGAGGCGGCGGTCGTAGAGGCGGCGGCGGTGGGGTTGGGGGAGACAGTGGTGGTGTTGGTGGTGGAGGAGGAGGAGGAGGAGAGGTATACGGAGGAGTAGTTGGGACCGCCGCGCTGTTCTTCTTCGAGCAGTTCGCGGATGTGTCCGTTTAGCCAGATTCCCGAGAGCTGGGCGTCGGTCATGTCGCGGGCGCCGGAGATGCGGCCGCGGCAAGTGGGTTTGGAGCAGAGGCAGGTGAAGGGTTGGGCCATGGTCCATTCTGTTGAGGGGTAGAAGAACTTTTGGCAGGCATCATGTTAGAATTATAGTTGGGAAGGGGGAAGAGGGAATTGGGGGGTCTGGCTAGGTAGAGGTAGTTGGGGGTGACGGAGGAACAATGAAGGAGAAGGAAGGAAGGGGGAAGGGGAGGGGGAAAAAGAGAGAGACGTACGGTCAATTCCTCGCCAATCTGAATCCCTTTGGGGCCGGCGATGACGTTCATGTTACCCGTGTCGAAGATCTAGAAAGTCCACATCACATATATAAAATCCTAATTAGCATCTCTCTGATCCGCTGGATAGAGGTGCCTGTTTACTGAGTGAGAGCTATCGATGTAAAGTGGAAAATAACATACAAGAGACGGCTCGCAAGAGTGGTTGATATACAGCAAGTCGCTGTTCAGATCCAGGTGCTTGTCACGGCCACACTGGACGGTGGCATACGTCGGCTTCTCGGCCGGCGTGCAGGGGGGGTGCTCGAGCTTGGCGAACAGCGCAAAGGGAGGCAGAGCAATCTTGGAGATGCTCTTGGACGTGAACTCGGCCTCGTTGACGAGGAGGTGAAGACGGTCCGGGTGGGAGGGCTGGACCCAGTGGGGCTTGATGGGTGCCATTGTGGTTTATGGTATTATACACCGAATTCTAAGAAGAAGAATAATAATAATAATGATAATTGGACGGTGTTATCAAGTATGTATGCCCTCCGCTTTAGACTGATGTGGTTGGTAGTGGTGGCACCTCGGTGGTGTTGAGGAAGTTGAGTGGTGGTGAAGATGTTGAAGATGGATGGTAGGAAGGAAGAGGAAACGAAACAATGAAAGACCGGGTGACCGGGGAACGCCGCGTCTTATGGGAATTTCTTGATTCTCCAAACCCAACTCAACCATGCATGCACGCGACTCGAGTACCATCCAACATCTCAAAAGCGTTCCCACGGCCTCTCTCGGCTCTGGGGAGTTGTCCGCAAGCAATAAGGGCTGCCAACTCAGGCGGGGGATGGATACCTCTCTACATGACGGGATGTATGGTAATGGGAGGGTCCATATAGTCCATACACCTGGCACGGGTCCGGGGACTTATTCATGTGCCTTGTCCTCCCTTGTGAAAGAACGGGGAAACTGATGGAGTGGGATAGATGGAGTCTTTCCGTGGCCCCGGGCAACGTCCCACTCTACTAGTAGCAAAGTGTGTGCAATTCCGTTTCTTTTATTCCTTGTTTCGTCTTCCTGTCCTGCACTGTACAAGTATGTACCGATGAATTAATTCGGCCGAGACTCCACCGAATATATATATATAGATGGTCAGACGGACGGCGCGCCGGAGGGTGGTGTGTCCGAGTCTGACCCTCTACCAGAACATACAAGGCAGTCGAGATATCCCTCAGTAGTCGGCGTTACAGGACTTCATCTAGGCGCCCCAAAACCGCAACTCAATGGCAGAAAGAATGACATGTGCTTGTGAATTGATGATGGACACGTGAAGATCGAGATATGGATGGCGGGGTTGCGTGTTTTAGCATCGGATCATGGCGGGGGGTTTTATGGGGGAGTCTTTCCACTTCCCTTTCATCCATGCCATGCTCCGGTATCCCGGCGCTGTTTGGGGCCTTTTTGGGGGAAGCTCGGTGACCGGCAAAGGGGAAGGAGTTCATGGTCACGATCGACCAATCACAACAGCAAAAATCGACTAAAGTGGATAAGATGCACGTAATTGTACAGTGGGAAGGCCTTGGCAAACGGTAAAAGCTGCGCGCTGCAAGCCCCCAGGCCCTAGCGTTCTGGGGCTGCAAGGGGTCCTTTCCAAACAACCGAGGATGAACATCGATCGTGAAGAAACAAGCGACATCCGGCAGTTTGGGTTTGTACAATAACACCTCGCGCCTGACTTCCACTTGGACATCATCGACGGCACGGTGGCATGATGTTCTGTTCCCGGTTATTCGGACTCGATCTGGAGATGGGTCTGTCCAGTTTCATCCTACGACTAGATATGGACAACATCACAGACGATACACCGCCAAAAATCCGGGCTAACAAGCGAAAGCCCCAGAGTTGTACTCCTGCTGTACGGTGTCGAAGGTCCGATGATGTCCCCAGGGGCGGGTGAGCTCTGGGAATACTGCGCAGCCATCGCCTTTGAGCCGATGCGCCTCACGACCCTCCAAGGCTTACAGGCATTGACCCACGAGAAAGATCTTCTTGGGGAGTCTCCCTTTTCATATGGCTCGCAAAGAGGCGAGATTCAGTATTCGAGGCCGGGTCTCGGGCGGGACCAAAAGCTCGAAACGCAACGTCGTATCGACAGTTCCGCAGCCAGCTGTCCCTTTTGTCAAGCCATCTCAAGCTTGGTCAGAACATCCGGACTGTATACGGCTCATCAGGAGTTTTCCAAGGGTGACCCAGATTGCTCGTTGAGCATTTATTGCGACCCAGTTGATGGACCCGCCATTGAGATACCGAAATGCGCTGGAAACGACACGATACTAGGAGGGTTCACTTAGGACTGAGGTCCAACCAGTCCCCCTCTGTTGCACTGCTGGTTTTTCTCGGACCAGAACAGAATAGCTCATATCTTTCGCCTGGTTGAGACGAGCACCAGAGCAGTTGTTGAGTTCAGAGACCATCGTCTTGGAGATATCCAGTATGTAGCTCACAGCTATGTATGGCGTGGGGCAACGGGCACAAAACTACCTACCTTGAGGCATGACACTCTCACTCAGCTACAGTTAGCTGATTCCTTACGAGTGGTTGGACCGCAGACAGTGTTGGATGCGATCAAATTTACCTCTGACGTGGGCATCCGCTACCTTTGGGTGGACGCTTTCTGCATCATTTATCATGATGCAAATGACAAAGCCGCCCAGCTCCAGCTTATGGCTGAGATCTATCATTATGCCCTCTTCACAATCGTGGCTGCTGCTAGCAACGACACCCAAGCAGGGCTTCCAGGCATCAGCATACTGAGGGAATCTATTCAACAAAGAGTTTTGGTGAAGAAACCAGAGAGTCGAGAACTGGCGCCCAAATGGCTCATATCAACACTGGCACCGCGGGACGAGATGAGAGAGTATGCTTGGTCTACTCGTGGATGGACACTGCAAGAAAAGGTCTTATCCCGACGCGTCGTCACATTCACCGACAAGCAACTGCTATGGAGATGTCGACAGCGCAAAAAGTGGGAGGAGATTGACACAGAAACTGCCCGTAGTGACTTAATTTCCTGCGTTCCAGTCCAGCGACTCGTTTCTTATGGTTTGCCCTATCTCTTCCCCTGTTCATGGTACATACCCGACCGCCTTATCTGGGAGTCCTATGGGTTGAAAGCATGAACAAGCGCCGCAGTGGATAGGTACTTGGATGCAGCCCCTGGTGGTATGTATGTAATGTGGTCAGCTCTAGATTAGCTGTACTTTCCCGCCGGCCCTTTGATACTGCTATTCGGAAGGAACGCTGTGGGTGACTGTATAGCTCCGCCGGCCGGCACATATGTCGAGCTGGATGAATATCGGAGAATTTACGAAACGAAGAAAAACTCGCTTGAAAGAAGATAATGACAGGGGGAAAAAGGAGATTAAGGTACCTGGCGGTTTTTGATGGGGACTGATGATGCAAGTAAGAGACGGGAGAAAAAAAAACATACAACACCAGGGATTCGCTGGTCGTCACCGACCCAACTACTAGTCTGGCCCTCACTGGCTTATCTATGGGAGAGCGGACGGGATCCCGAGTTTTCCAGTGGGTATGGTCGTATGTGATAGTATCTATCCAAAAGTTCACCTTATGTCCTTCACATGCGTGCAGGTTTGTTATCATCGGACCTGCATTCGGTTAGGTTGGGGGGTTGGGTTGCAATGGCCAAAGTCTTCGAGGCAGCAACTACCCGGCAGCAACTGCTCAGCCTCCTTTGACCTTCAACCCCGCACTTTCCTTCCTCAAACATGATCAGAACATCACGAAAGCTTGGGAACTATTACAGTTGGGAAGTCGTTACCCACCCAAGTTCTTTGCTGGAGTGCATTTGAAGGGGAGTTTAGCACGTCATCCTCTTCCTTCAACTGAACACTCAGCTCGATCATCGAATTCATCACTCTGGTTTTCCCATAGTCTCAGGACGCGCTTTTTCAACTCCTGGAGAGTTCCTCTGCTTGACGGGAATTTCTTTCAAAAATCGCCACCTTTCCACCAACAGAACCCCTTCAAGCAGCTATTGGAAGTTTGATGTCTTGAATCGCTGCTACCCTGAGAGCTCGAGACAGTCCAAAGATGCGCCTACTCAAGACCGACACGTTTGAACTTGTCGAGTTTGTGGGCGAAGATGTCCCAAAATATGCCATCTTGTCGCACACATGGGAAGGGAAAGAGGTCAGCTTCCACGACATTCAGCACCCCAATGCCCTTACCTACTTAAAGGCGGACGAGCCGCCTACTCCAGCCTGGGCAAAGGTCAAGCACGCGTGCCGCAAGGCACAGGAGGACGAGTTCGAATTCATTTGGATCGATACCTGCTGTATCGACAAGTCCAGCAGTGCCGAGTTGCAGGAGGCCATCAATTCCATGTTCGCGTGGTATCGGAAGTCGGCCATCTGCTATGCTTTCCTGTCCGACATCCAGAGACCCAGTGGATCTATTGACCCATCAAGTTTCGATATCACCTGTTCGCGCTGGTTCACAAGAGGCTGGACCTTGCAGGAGTTGTTGGCCCCTGACTTTCTGTATTTCTACGATGCCTCCTGGGAGCTATTAGGCTCGCGCAGTGGTTGGGCAGAGAGTATCTCGAAAGCGACCACAATTCCGGTCGATTGCCTAGCTGGCCCAGAGTACGGCGAATGTTGTGTATACCAGGACAGAAACGGCTCCCCCTTGCGGATACCAAAAAACCAGGAAAAGCATCGAAGACAAGCTTCAGCAAACCACTGTGGCTGCAAGGATGTCTTGGGCCGCGAACAGACAAACTACCAGAGTCGAGGACGAGGCGTACTGCCTGCTCGGGCTGTTCGATATCAATATGCCTATGCTTTACGGAGAGGGTAACAAGGCTTTCATGCGACTACAACAGGAGATTATGAAAACATCTGATGATGCTACCATCCTCGCCTGGGGTTATGGCATATCTCTCGACCGTGATACATATATGGATATGGCTTATGGATATGCTGCGCATGACTCTCAAATGTCCCGTCGACACCTACGTGAGCGAGCACGCAAAATCAGACCTCGTTCACCACATGCATTGGCCACATCTCCTGCGGATTTTCGGTTTGCCGGAGGTCTTAAAAGATACAACGGTTCCCATTTCCTGTCACTCGACTTTGGCATCAGCCAGCGGGGTCTGATGTTGGATGGCTTTTTTGGATTTGACACACGTTATTGTCTCCAATACCTCTTTCTTCCGTGCACTGACCCCAATGGTAATATCTTGGCTCTTCCAATGCTTTCCCTGTGGGACATTTATCGTTCTCAATCCTGCCGTGATAGAAGCCTTGCGAACACTCTTTGTGTGCCTCTCTCAACGGCGCCTGAAGGCAAAATCGCGACATATTATCGTGACTCTTTGTCAATAAAACAGGGAAAATACTACCTCTGTGGTAGTTATAACAGCCTGACATTACCATCAATTTCTGATAAGTTCTTTCACAGTCGAACTTTGGAATTGAGCTTCCGGAAACAGCCACCGTGGCCCAAACACGAGGATTCAGAATTCAGTCTGGAGACAGTGTATCCTGCCCTGTCAAGACAACCATATCGGTTCGTCGCCGATCAAAGTGTGACAGCCATCGAGGCCCAAAACGGCAACTTTGTTCTTGACCGCATTCCTTGTACCACTGAATGGGATTTTCCGTCAACCGAGCTCTTCTCACACGGTCTAGTATTTATCTTGGAAATTACTGGTAAGAGGATACTGCTGGCATTGCGTACGTGGAGGGACCGGGAGATCTCTAGGAGTCTGGCTTGCTATGCTGCGATTTTGGATGCAGAAGAGTTGCTGAGACCTACATTGACCGAGCTCACTTCACTTTCGACAAGTCCTTCTCCGAAGGCTCGTCGGTTATCTTCTCTCAGCGTTCTATCTACGACCACTGGCCGTACCGAGCCGTACCTTATCTTTGAGTTATTCCCAGGGCTGGAGTTGTGGGCAAGATGGTGTAGACACTAAGGCTGGCAACAATTACCCTCAAGGTTTATTACAGCCCAGAGTGTTGGAGCGTTTCCAGCTAGGGAGAGTTTTAACGACTTTTGAGACAACCTGGTCATATGGCTTGTGGCTTTGTCCTTTCCTCTTTTCTTCTCTGGCACGAGGACAAAATACTTGACACTTTGACACCATGGAGGTGGGCTGAAGATGAGGTCCAGTTTCCTCAGGTGTTCTTTTCTCTCCCCTTCTCCCCTGTTCCTCTGTTTCTTCCTTGTCTTCCTCCTTCCTCGTCAATCTCTCTTCCCTGACCATAGCCAGAATCTTGCACTATTTTAGAAAATAAAACACTTGCCACTTGATGAGTCCACGAAAGATCATGTCCGTCGTTCTTCCATTCCTAGTACATACAGTTTTCCCAAACATCTATTTCACCATCTCAATTCCCTACAACCTTCCAACCCATTCCTCAGCTGCCGCAATTCGAGCTGTGGGCCTGTGTTCATACTAGCTGTACTTCCCAACTAGGCCATTGCGTTATGTAAACACTCGAGATGGGACGAATCATCGGGTCCTTTGACATGCAGGTATCTCACCTGAGTATTGAAAATGGAACGCCCACTGTGTTAAGGCGAGCTGAAACCAGACCGAGGCCCTTCGGAGTTGTGGCAGCCACGAGAAGACTAACCATCGTTTTGCGATTCTCAACTAATAATCCAGGCAAAAAAGGAACAAAATCACAATAAATACCTACCTCCTCCCAGAGCCCAGACATCACATCGACTAAGCTAAAGCCTCCCGTCTCTATCCTTCCACCACCTCTCTCTTCAACTCTACCAAAAGCTCAAAAAAATTCACTCAACACTCCTACGATAATGACCCGTCTACCACTCACCACCGCCCACGCCCACGCCCTCCTCCTCGCCTTACCTCTACTGTCATTTCCAATCCCCACCACAGCCAGCTCCATCATCTACCTCTACAACTCCCCAAACTGCAACACAACAAGCATAAGTACAGCCATGACCATCCAAGCCGGCACCAGCTGTCGGCCGCAGACTAACGGGAGCGCATCAATCGGCTGGACACTCGACACCCCCTGTGCCGCCGTCGTCTTTTACAACGAGACGGGGTGCGCGGATGCAAATATGCAGAAGGCTGTGGTTGCTGGGACGGGTGGTTGTGTTAATTTTGAGGGGGTGGGTGGGAGTTGGAGGTTTATTTGTTAGTAGTGGGGGAAACAAAGGAAAGAGGGAAAGAGGGAAAGAAGGGAAAGAGGGAAAGAAGGGAAAGAGGGAAAGAAGGGAAAGAGGGAAAGAGGGAAAGAGGGAAAGAGGGAAAGAGGGAAAGAGGGAAAGAGAGGAGACACCGATATTGCATAGTACAGGCAGGCACGCTTGGGTCACGGCTTCGGTTTTGATACTGCAATTCATTTTGAAATGAATCCTCACGTCCAGCTTGTAAGGAGTGATTTGGGAAAGAGCGTCCCAGGGGGGAGGAAAGAAACCGAACAATCCAGTTCAACCACACACCACTCTGTTCCCAAGTGGAAACTTCCACTTCCACTTCCACTTCCCCAGATCCGCAGTTCAACATCTCAACCCCGCAACACCTCTCTTGATACCAGGCAACACACACCTCATCACATCGAACTTTCCCCCTTCGTCCTCCCACCCAAAACTCCCGTGCCTCGCATTCTCAAACATTCCAAATCCAGTACACACTCAAACCGTCAACTGAACGCTCAATCCCAATTTAACCAAACCCACTCCCAAACTCCCTGCAACATCTCCCACCTCCACCTTGACCAACTTCCTAAACGCCGCCGGACCCTAATCCAGCCCGCCCGCCGGGCAGCCGGGGCACTGATCACTAGTGTGGCGGTAACGCTTCCAGTCCGGAGCCCTGTCTTTTTCTGAACCTGGCTTCGAGATTCACCAGTCAGGCGCTCCGGGGGCGGCGTCACGCTTCCAGTCAGGCCACCTGTCAGTCTCTGAATCTGGGTTGGAAGTTCGCCAGTCCGGAGCTCCGGGGGCGGCGTCACGCTTCCAGTCAGGCCACCCGTCAGTCTTTGAATCCGAGTTGGAGACTCGCCAATCAGGCCACGGGGCTCCGGGGGCGGCGGCCGGAGCAGGGGCAGGGGCCGGGATGGCGGTGGTTAGGGAGAGAAGGGAGAGGAGGAGGAGGGTGGTGGTGGTGAGTTTGAGTTGCATTTTGTTGATTCGTGGGTTGAAGAATGGATGATTTTGGGTCAAGTTGTGAATGTGGATCAATGGTGAGTGTTGCTAATTCCTGAAGAGACTCGCTTTGTTTGATGTTGGGTTGAAGTTTGTGATGCTGATGACGAGGTTCGCGATCATGGAAAGGGAGATTTCATGGGCTCTTTATACGATTCTCATCGTGTTTTGGTGGCTGACTTTTACCAGGGGTCGGCTCAGCCTCGAAGTCTGAAGCCAGTTGCCGAGCTTACATACCTATAGAGTTGAGGCCATCGAGGCTTGAGGGGTGACTGGAGGCGGCCCGGGATGATCTCTTGAGGTCGTCTTACTGATCGCCAATGTTGTCGAAAAAAACGGAATTAGGGAGATGATGCACACCTTACTCAGCTTCGAGGTCGTGTCCCGTCTCGTTCTTAAGTCTTGGTCTTCAGCCCCCAAATATAACATGGTTTTGATCTATTAGATACCTTAGATACACATAGTAAGGAGGTATGTGAAAAGTAATGAGCTTAATCACTGCCAGCAGTATACTTACCATTTGGAATGTCGAACATGGGGGTGCTGACTACCTACCATGCGGCTGACATTACCTATCTCCAGGCAACATTTTACCGTTTAGGAATTTTCCCCGACCCGTCACACAGGGCTCACCATTTTGATGCTGCCAGGGCCAGAGGCAAATTGATCACCCAGTAATCAAGGTGGGCTCTTACTAACGAGATCCAAGCTTCCAGATTTGCTTAGTTGTAGATGGCGATAACAACCAACTTGCCGCTCTTTCCTCACCTCGTTCTTTCCCGTCCCTGGTTTGACATGCCCTCCCCTCTCTCATTAAAAGAAGTAGGTAACTCCACAAACCCCGAAACGCTCGACAACTCAACAGGCGGTACATGTAACGTGCCGTCCACGTTCCCAATAGATCTTGCTCCTCCTCCTCCATCTCTCGGATCCCGCTGCGTCCCTATCTCATACGCATCTCGAACCGTATCCAATTCCGCCACCCTCCCAATCCCCTGTGTCCTCGAACCTGACCTACTACCTCTCCCATGATCAACAAACCCCTTCGTAGCCGTCTCCTTCAACTCCACCATCCCTTTCATACCTCTTTGTCTTGCCCGGCCCCGGCCCCGTTTCGATCCCCCCCTCTTGTAAAAGAAGAAAAAACTGCCGCCGGAGAGGAGGAGGACGACGGTGATGGTTATCCCGACGATGGCCCAGACCCAGGGTGCGGTTCTGGCGCTGCTAGTGGTGGCGGCGCTTGGTTGTGAAGTGGACGTCGGACTTGTGTCTGTGGGGGAGGAGGTGAGTGGTGGTGTGGATGTCGCTTGCCCTTGGGTTTGTGTGGAGTTGAGGGTGGTGGTGAGGGACGTGGAGGTTGAATATGCTAACGAGAATGAGGATGATGAGGAGGGGAGGGTGGATAAAAGCTGGGGCGTAGAAGTTGAAGTTATGGGTGAGGGGGGATTGTTCGTTGGTGGTGATGTTCTTGCCGTCGTCCCAGGTGTCGTGGAAGTAATCATCGTTCTCTCCCCTTTATCCATACTCGCACTCGCACTCGTCGATACCATCGTTTGTACAGCAGGACTGGGGGAAGCGCTGGAAGTCTTCTCTGTTGGTATCGCTGTCGCTGTCGTAAACAGATCTTCATCTTGTCCTGCGGCAGTTGGACTTCCTGACGAAGGAGGCGCACCGGCAGCTTGTAATTTGCAATACCCAACACACTTCATGAACCTCATCGCGAGACTTGCCTTGATCAGCTCCGGATTCCTGCTGTTATCGTTGATGCATGACTGGCAGGAGTTGTACTGATCGAGGAAGTTGCTCCCCGTACCGCAGAGGGCGGGGGTTAGTGGGTTTTGTTGACATTCTAGTTGAGCGTTGCCTGTTGAACATTTTGTTTGTTAGTCTCTGGTCAAGTTGACAGACACTAGAATTCAAAATTTCATCGTGGCTTGGGTTATGTGTGCAGGTACAGGTAGGCAGAAATAAAGACTCCGCTTACGGCAGAAGTTGGAGCATTGTTCGGGGACGACGGATGTGGCTCGTTTGAATGGGATGTTGTTGAAAGGGGTTTTGATATCATGTGCTGCTGATAGGATTCGCATCTTGATGGTCCGTCGTCCAAGTATCAAGGGATGAGAACTGGGAGGGAGCCTTCCACAATACTGAGGAGGAGAGTATACCTGGAGACGAGGTTCAGAGAGTTCGATGGTCGAGAACGAAAAGTAGAAAATTGCATGTGCTTGGGGATACAGAACGATAAGTTCACGATGCACAAACCTGTCAACCAACTCTCTTTCCGAGTTGTCTCACTCCAGTCCAGTTTATGTTTCCCCAAAGAGTCCCAAGTACAATATATCTCTTGGTGCCGCATGACGATAGTACTGGAGACGCCAAGCCAGGAACAGTTCTTCCCCATTCCAAAATCCAAATGTCACGCCTCCCACCCAGCGACCACACTCTCTCTCTCTGTACGCGAGCCAAACAAAAGAGGCGTCCACCTGCTTGTTTTCCATAACTCTTCCATGTTCGTCCAGAGTCCTGACATGCAAATATCAATTTCCACAATGCATATTGTATTTGTTTCCAAGGGGGAACGGCCATCTCCTAGAATCGTGGGGATGTTTGGCAAACTCATTATGTCGGACAGGGGTCTGAGACTCGGTGGTGCAGCACTTGGGCAAACATTCAGACACCCAGCATCGTCATACGGGCTGTACCGTTCGGTACTCTGATCCTGGTTGGCTATTTGTATGGCGCAGGCCAATAAGGCTGATTAATGGTCAGGGGACACGCAAACATTGGGAGGGAAGGGGCGTACCTTGCAGATGGCACCTGCAAAAAACCCATATCGAAGACGATCGATGACACAGCAACTCGGATCCCGCCCGTCATACTCCCATACCAGAGTTCGAGTGAGTGCTGCACCTTGCTCGTCAACCATAACTTCCTCCTCTATGTTATGCTTTATGCCGGTATCTCAAGTGGTACTGACCTCTAAATGGATAGATGCTTCATTGTAACTTGTTTGAGATAACCACTGTTTTAGCAGGCAGTCTTTTGGCGTTCCAGCTTTCCAGTTGACAGAAAGGCTTATTATGACAGCGTCGCACGTCGGAGTCAGTATGTATATGGTCCGAGAAGATGAAGCACACTCACTTGCCTTTGCTTCGCGTTCTCTACCGTCATCCCAAGTCCCAGTCCCGACGGGTATATAGGTCAGGTTCTTGGCACCCTTTTTCCGTGGTCCGCTGGTGTAACTGGTAAACACGCTTGGTCTATATGCTCGTTCTAAACAGCTACTCGGGTGAAACCGTGAGGGATCAGGAAACCGCCGGTTCGACTCCGGGGTGGACCACTTTTTTCTTTGCCTCTTCTGCCCCTTTTTTCCCCGCCGAGAGAGACACATTTGGAGTTGTTTCTTTGTTGACATTGTTGATTGGAGTTTTGCGTGCGCTCGTTGTTTTGGCTTCGTATTTCGATCAGGTCATCCTCTCGCTTCCCAGCTGGCTGCGGTAAGGGTCCATGTCCCGCTCATTTGGCTTTGACGCAATTATCGATTGGCAGCAAAGTTCGTGTCGTCAAATCGGAAATATTTCCAACAATTTATGTTCGTCCGTCCGTCTAGTGATATTGACGGTATGTTAAACAAACCGCCCCTTCACCATTTCCTGGTCACCCTTTTAGATATGTCCCGCTTCTGCTTCTTGGAAACGTCAAGATCAACGGAATAGTCGCTGCGAAGATAGGTACTGGACCGCGCTCCAACGCAAGGGTTACGGAGACTTCGTTGGTTCCAACCGTGTATGGATTTTCATCGTAGTGGAAGCTGAACGGGGTGTTGGACTCAGCGTGGGTCTGGTGTAAGTCATGATAATGGATACGTGATAGGCCGCCGATGGAGTTTTAGACCGTATCGGTTAAGTGCTCCTTCGTCCAAGGATGCAGCAATTTTTGAATCGCGCTCGACGGAGGTTTCGGCGACCACCTTAGGCTCGTGCCTCTGAATTTGATAGTTGACGCATTCCAACACTTGTCGACCTAGTGTTTGATAGGGCCCCTCTTTTCAGATAGCGCGGCACCCTTCATAATAACCCTCAATTGCAGAAACAGTGGTTGAGATGCCGTCTTCGTTATGCATGTTGTCAAATACAACCGAAAACGGCGCGAATGATGCATCGTCGACATCCGAAATCGACGACGCAAAAGTCCTGCGTGGGGTATGAGGAAGCGAATCTCCAGCTAATATAAGTTGGGAGTGTGGTTGGAAAATAAAAGTATATAGTTGATTGACTTTTTAGAGAGAGTTTCCGTAAAGGAGGAGTAGGAGAAAGGAACAAGTGGAAGAGATGACAGATGCCGTCCTTTGACGTTGGGGGACGCGTCAACCGTGATATCTCCACTTATATCCCCCACAGCGCATGAGGTTGAAGGGCACTAACAATTAATGCTTGGCCAATGAGACGCGGAGGATTCAGAGCATGGCGAGAGCTTCGCGCTGGCCTTCACGAACTCACGTGCAAGAGGACAGTGTTGACGATGAAGGCATTTCGACACGGCATTGCCGTCCGTGACGAAAGCAACAAACATGTTGGAGTTGGATATGCCTTTGGCTCTGAGCTCCAAGTCAGATACCCAAGCGCCAGTGACTACATCAAGGACACCTCCTAGATCATAGTCAAATGTATCAGTCCCTCCTCAATCCTTTCTTCACCAACGCCGCAACTCTTTTTGCACACAGATATGGTATCAGTATTGTATGATATCTTCCCATGTCCCTACGACAGCTCGGCCTTTCTTTTCCACGACATGCAACACACCACGGAAACTTTTTTGTCGACTAGACAACCCAACCAAGAAAACCAACAACAACAAAGGCTCGGTGCATCGTCTGAGAATTAGGTACACAGGAAAAGAGACGAAAAAAAAGAGAACCTTCATCATGCCTGCCAACCACACACGCTGAGAGAGATAGTAAGAGTCTAAATCAAGCTAGAAATATCCATGTCAGCCGTAACCACCCGCCTGTCTAAAATTCCCCAAGACCGAGATTCGCTTAAATACCAAGGGTGAACTCAACACCGACATCAATGTCACGAGCTAGGAAAAACGAGTTAGTAACGGCCATGAGTACAGTCAGGGTGCAAAATAAACTTACCCATCTTGACAACCTTGGAGAGCTGGACAGACTTCTCAGCAGCGTTCTGGAGATCGTCGATGGAGAAGATCTTCATGCCAGAGTCGTTGATGAGCTGGTGGGCAGCCTCCATGTTGGTGCCCTGGAGACGGGCAATGATGGGGATCTTGAGGTCAAGAGACTTGACCGTGTTGATGAGACCGTGGGCGATGGCGTCGCAGCGGACGATACCACCGAAAATGTTGACAAAGATGGCGGTAACCTTGGGGTCGCTGGTGATGAGCTCGAAGGCCTCCCTAATGGCCGCGGGGGTAGCACCGCCACCGACGTCAAGGAAGTTGGCGGGCTGGCCGCCGTTCAGCTTGATAATGTCCATGGTAGCCATGGCGAGACCGGCACCGTTGACGAGGCAGCCAATGTCACCATCGAGCTTGATGAAGTTGAGGCCGGACTGGGCGGCGCGAACCTCATCGGGATCCTCCTGGGTGGTGTCGCGGAGCTTGAAGATGTCGGGTTGCCTGTATTCAGCGTTGTCATCGAAGCCAAACTTGGCGTCCATGCACATGACCTTGTGGTCAGAGGTCTCGGAAAGGGGGTTGATCTCGATCTGGGTGGCATCCTTCTCGCAGAAGATCTTGTAGAGCTTCTGGATGATGTCCTTGGCCTCCTCGACGCACTGCTCGCTGAAGCCGAGCTGGGTGGCGATGCCGCGGGCCATGTCGTCGGTGACACCAACGTTGATGTCGATGTAGGTGGTGTGGATGGCGTCGGGGCTCTCCTTGGCAACACCCTCAATGTCCATGCCACCCTGGGACGACGAAACAATGACGGGGCCCTGAGAAGCACGGTCCATGAGGACGGCGAGGTAGAACTCGCGGCGGGCGAACTTGCGCTCGCAGATGTAGACGGCGTTGCAGAGACGGCCCTGGGGGCCCGTCTGCTTGGTGATGAGCTTGTGGCCGATCATCTGCTCGGCGAACATCTTGGCCTCGGTGGGGGAGTAGATGACGCGAACACCGCCCTTGAGGCCGTTGTCGAAGACACCCTTTCCACGGCCACCAGCAAGAACCTGGGCCTTGATGACCATGTCCTCGCCGCCAATCTTCTTTGCGATGGCCTCAGCCTCGGCGCCGGACCTGGCAACATCACCCTTGGGGACACCGATGCCATACTGTTTTGTGTGGTGTCGCGTTAGAATCGGTCCCTTCGATAGCGACGGGGCGGGGTAGTAGAGGTAGAGATAAGCTAATTCTATGGACGAGAGCTGGGTGTACTGACCTTCCGGAGGAGATCAGCAGAGAGGTATTCGTGAATGCTGAGGGCTCTCCTTTGTTGTTGGGAAACGCTGGGGAGTCTGGAGGTGAGGGGAGCCTGTGTTTGGAAGATGTTTGTCAGCTTGTTGCTTTCAGAGAAGAATGCGATGAGACGGTGCATGAAACCTCAAGGCTGGGGGGGTCGGCGACGAACCTTGGAGGCGGCAGCAAAGGCAGAAGCCAATGCGCGGTTGCGGCCGAGCTTGAACATGATTAGGATGTGGTGGGTGGGATAAGGTAGAGTATGAGGTGGGTGGTGATGATGTTGGGAAAAGGAAGATTTCAGGGACTGTGAAAATGACGATGCGACACTTCCTTGGCCGAGGGGACTGGACAAAGCTCCCTCACTTCGAGTTCTCGCTGTTGGAGACTTGGACTGTGGCCCTGATTAGGACTGATTAGGACTGATATTATGGGCCTGATAACCTCGTCGGCCCTACCCCAGCCAATCATTAACAACTTTGCCGTCGTTTTCCATTCATTTGGAGAACAGCAAGCTCCAGCACAGCCAGCACCCAGCAGCTCTTTGCCTGCAGCTCGCGGCAGTTGCACGCGGCTGGTTGGCGGGCAACACAGGGTCCGTGCCTCGTGCGCCTATCCTCGGCCAAACCGGCTTCCGGTGGGATGAAAATATGAAAGTTGAATTACACGATTGAACAAACAAAAACATCACCAATTCCTTCAACTCCCAAGTTACATCGGTCGCGATAAACATTGCAATGTTGACAATGACGTCTAAGGGCCCCGCTCAATGACAAGCTCTCCCCGCGCATGTTGCTGTCATTTACCTTGTTGACAGGTCCACTGACTCGAGCAGAGTCCATGACCCCGACCCATCCCGGCTTGACAAATCCAAATCATTATCGCCATGATGTTGAACCGCAACTACGGCAACACAGTACTGGCCGTCATTAATATTCCGAATCATCCCAAATCACCTACAAAACCATCCAATTCTTTCTCTTATTCACGATATTCCAACTAATATGTAACACCTTCAATATCCCAATGGCAACCCCCCCTGGACCCGCGAAAGCTTGTCATGTCCGACCTGACTCGAGCTCTCGGCGCCTTGCGGGGCAAGGGGAATGACGATGTCTCCAAGTCCCCAGAGAAGGCCCCATCCGGGGTCAAGCGGAGCTCAAGACGCACCGAAGGTTCCGCCAAATCTTCCATCACATATTCACATGGCTTTTTTTCCCCATCACAGCTTTCTCCCATGTTGCACGACTCATGCGCCCATTCTTGGCTTTGTGTGGATTGCACCAAACCTTATCTCAACCTGTCGAGATGGAAGCCTTGGGATGCTGGGGTTTGAAGATGAGAAAACCACTTTGATGCTGCCATTGGCCAACACTCATTTTGAGAGTGCAACCCACCGTTACAACTCTTCCCCCGCATTATATCAGCTCTTCAAAAAGGAACATCACCATGTCTTTTGACAAGTCTCTCATTCGTCCACTGCCGCGGTTGAGCTTGGTTTCCTTTTGCATGTGGTCACCATCCCTCACCACTTAATACGACGTGATGTAAGCCATCCTTCATTCTGGAGGCGGTTGGACGCTTCTCTCCTCCATCACGGCTTCATCATCATCAACACCTCAAGACACCCAAGTCACACTATCCTTTTTTGAGTTTCAAGCTTTAGCGCATCTATCAAGGTTTAGGGTGCCCAGCTGGGCTTTTAAACCACCATGTTCCGAGCACTCATATCCCTTGACTCCAACCAAACATGGGCCGTCCTCTTGGGCTTCGTCGTGGTCCTGTTCATGGGCCGAAAAGCCTGGGTTGACTACAAGATTCGCAAAGCCGGGGGTGTCCGGTCTTCTGTCTTGGCTACGAACCCCATCACAGGTAACGTTACCTGTTTTGAATGATATGACTTGGGCGTGTCTGACAAGTGACAAACCGCCAGGATTCCGGTTCTTCGTGAGGGCTGGTTTCATGCAAGCACGCGATAAGCTCGACAAGTTCTATGATGAGCTCTACTACTGGGCCACCCCCGAGTGTCCCAACTGCGTCGAGATCGCCTTCCTCGGCGGTGTCCGCTTCTTGATGACTCGAGAGCCCGAACATGTCAAGACAGTACTCACCTCCAAGTTTACAGACTACGGCAAAGGACCGGAATTCCACGAGACATGGAGTCCTTTCCTCGGAGACAGCATCTTCACAACCGATGGTCAACTGTGGTCGGACAGCAGGGCTCTGATCAGGCCCATGTTCATCAAGGACCGAGTTCGCGACCTCGAGATCTTCGACAAATGGACCAAGACCCTCATCGACAAGCTCCCAGCCTCTGGTCAAACCGTCGACATCATGGACCTCTTCTACCGCATGACACTAGATGTCACCACCGACTTCCTCCTTGGCAGCAGCGTCGACAGCCTCAACAACCCCAAGCATGAATTCGTCGAGGCCTTCCAAGAAGTCCAGCGCATCCAAATGATGCTGACCATCCTTGCCCCCTTCCGCCACTTGATCCCCAAGTACCGCTACAACCGGGGCATCCGCATCCTCGAGCGATTCGTCGAACCCTTCATCCAACGCACCCTCGCCCTCCCCCCCTCCGAGCTCGAGGACCTCTCCAAGTCCTCTTCCGACTTTACCTTCCTGCACTCGCTCGCCCGCCGCACCCGCGACGCCAAGGTCATCCGCGATCAGCTCATGGCCGTCCTCCTCGCCGGCCGCGACACCACCGCCGCAACCTTATCTTGGACCATCTACGAGCTGGCGCACTACCCGCGCGTCTACCACAAGCTTCGCAATGAGATCCTCGCCGTCGTTGGACCCTCTCGTGCTCCCACATACGAGGACCTTAAGAGCTTGACGTACCTGACTCATACCCTCAACGAGACGCTGCGACTGTATCCTGCCGTCCCATACAACCTTCGCGCTGCGCTAAAGGATACCAGTCTGCCCGGGATCAAGGGGCAGCCAGATATCACGGTGCTGGAGGGTGATATTGTCGTTTACTCGGCATTGAGCATGCAGAGGCGACCGGATCTGTACCCGGGGGTTGGAGAGATTGTAGGAAAAGGGGAAAAGGGACAGCCGTTTGAGGACCGTAGGGTGTTCAGTCCTGAAAGATGGGACTACTGGACGCCCAAGGCTTGGAATTACGTTCCGTTTAATGGGGGGCCGAGGATCTGCGTGGGACAGAACTTTGCTATGACCGAGATGGCGTTTACTTGTGAGTCTTCTTCCTCTTTTTTTTGCTCATAGTTTATGTCGCGGGCTCAGGTTCCTAACATGCGCGCGCCCCTACAGTGGTCCGTCTCTTGCAGAAATACGACCGGCTTGAGTACAGGGGCGATTGGCACGCGCAGTACCACAAGGCTGAGATTGTCGGCGCGCCGGGACATGGAGTTCCTGTTGCGTTCTTTGAAGCTCAAGAGGGCGATGTTGCGTGATTTGTTAGGTAGCGTATGGACAGATGGCAGGTTGAGGATTCAGAAGGGGTTCAGGGTGTTGATACTACACTGCAGCCTTATGAACCACGGGTTCATACTCACCAGCGCAGGGAGAGCGGCTGCACGTGTCTAGGTATGGATGGGGGTTGATAAGTCGGAAGTTCTGTCCAGGTTACCGCTCGACCACTGGACCAGACAATAGTCCAGTGGTCGAGCGGTGTGGTGCGCAGAGGACGAAACTCGGGGCTACAGGTTAAAAGTAAAACATCCACGTGCGGTGCCACGTACAGGCGTTTTTTCAGACTTGGAAGGCCCTATGCACCTGGTCACTGAGGCTTGTAGTAGTGCTGTAGCTGGCGCCTTCCGGTTGTGAAAAATAGGGCTCTTCTACTCCCTTCCAGTTTGCAGTCACGTCCCATGTTCGATTCCTGGGCTGGACAATTCTTTTTTTTTTTTTTTTTTTCCCTACTTTTTACACTTTTTATTGCTTTACTTACTATGTTATTATGTAGTAAGTATGTATGCTTGTAATTCTCATTCTCAACGAAGAAAGCCGGGTTCCGGAAAAGGCTAGATTTCCGTGAAAGTATCATGCATAAATGCTCACTCACCACTTACCTCTACTCAACAATGGTCAAATCCACCATCGCAGCAGCAGCAACAACAACTGCCCTTTTGCTTTCCCGCCACCGTCTCTGTCTCCGCGTGCCCTTCCTCCTCCCGGCGAACCAGGAAGACATCTCTATGACGGTGTGGCTCAGGTCCCAGCCCCGGATCCAGTCCCAGGCCCGGAAGCGCCGCTGGCATCCCACCCGCTTGCCCCAACCCCATCGTCCGCAAAGAATGGCGAAGTCTAAGCTCAACCGAACAGACCAATTAATATCTTAGCCGTCAAGTGTCTCATCAACCTGCCCTCCATCGCCACCAGTGTCGGCGGCGCCTTGAACCGGTTTGATGATTTCCAGGGGGGGGGGTGCATGCTCTGCAGACAGACGCCTGATATTCACTTTGCTTGGAATTGGTGAACCGTCTTGGTGTGACTGATTGCTACTTAGTCGATGTATTCGTTGGGGTTTGTGGGGCTCTTGTTGTTGTTGTACATGTAGTTCCTTCGAGATCTTCCTGTTGTCCCTTTCTCGACGTCTTTCTGCTTCTCATGATAACTGCTTTCCTTCGGGGCGGTTAGCCGGGGAGGGGGGAAATTCAGACTTACGGGACTGAAAACTACTGGGAAGCTAAGTTCTTCCACCAGAAATAGGACATGTTCTTCTCTCTTAAGAAGAATAATACCTACACAGCGTGCTACTTCCCTCCCAGCCCGATCTCTGAATGAATGGTTTCCTCGGTGGTTGAGACTCGAGGTTGACAGCTGTCAGCCAAAGACATGAATGATATAGTGACGGCCGTCGTCGGTTGAAACGAGAAACGAGAAATAGAGCAATCGCCTGCTTTTCTTTCTCATCCTAGACCAAAATCCTCAATGATGTTCACCCTCGCCGCCACGTTCACTGCCCACAAACCCCGGACGTCTGCATCTCCCTGTATCGCTCTGTCGAGATATTGGTTTGGGATAGGCCGGGAGTTTCTGTATCGGGGAAAACTGCTGAGTGTCTTCCAAGTCCTCTGCTAAGGATCGTGATGGTATCCTTGGCAGCAGCCATCTCCAACGTACCTGTACCTCTGGCAAGTTCAACAAAGGTGGCGTAGGCAAAATTTCACGTGAGAGCAAACCGAGGCCCTGAACTGAGTAAGTGGAAATTCAATATATATTGTAGAAGCTCAAGGATATGATAACCTGATGTGTTCTCGTTAGCTTTATCTTTGCAGATGGGGATAATTCTACTTACCGTACAACCCATTCACTATCGTCAACTGGGCCACCCATCACTTTGAGGCCCGGTGACTGCTCATTTGCTTTCCATTCTCGCCAGTCTTCACCTCCTGCTTGCTAGTTGTATGCTTAAAAAGGTCGGCTTGCTGTGTTGGCAGCCCAGTCCAGTGTCGACGATAACCCGAGCTCAGCAATTTACCAATCCCCGGGAAACCCCGGCTAGAGAATCCTAATAGTTTCTTCGACGGCACCCGTTTCGAAGACACTCGGCCTGTAGTCCCAGGTATCGTTATAGTCAACTGGTTCATTCACCCGGTAATTGTCCACAGGGTACCCTCTTAAAAAATCCGACACCCACTCCCGACGTTCGAATGCTATCCCGACACGTACGTAGTCTGTAGACGAGCCAATTCTTTGCAAAAGAAGTGCATATTCGATATGAACTTCGAGATTATTGGAGCTGTCACGTGTCACCCGCAAAGACTTGATTTGTTGTGAAGCAAGGTATTCATGAAGTTTGTTGCCCGAGGTCTCGTCTGGACCACCAATGTCCAAAAATGCTTCAGTTGACACGTCAACCATATGCGTGAGAGATGTGACATCGCCAGGCACTCTCAATGACGGGGTCTCGGCAGAAAAACAACTACATGCGTCAGCCAGTTGCCCAGAAACAGTCATGGACGCAGCTAAGAGTTTTCCGGTGGGATCCGCAGTGGCCGGTATGATTGATACGTCATGTAAACTGAATAGTTGTGGAAAGTTTTGCAGCCGCCTGTCGTCGGAGGTAACCAAAGGGTAGCGTATAATACCATCCCGTGCAGCCCATGACCAGCTAGGGGCTCTCCAAGTTTTGGCTCTTTTAGTCCCGTACGCCCTTTTAGCAGACGGTGAACGGTACCAGAGCAAATCTGTTGTCAGCGAGTCGCTCCAAAGACCTGCAAGATAACGAGCCCCAGCTCTGTGCTTTGCCATTTGCTGAGCAAGGCCGGAGATTGCGGGGAACTTGTCAGAAGCAATGGAAAGCGCTGACTTGGAGTATGTATGGATGAGACGTCTCCACATGTTGGCCTGCGTATCGATTGAGTTGGAGCTGATTGCCTCGTGATACTTGGTTTTCTCGACCTGTCCAGGTCTAAGGCGTCTTTCGGGAAACTCAGCCAACAATCCCCCGTTGCATTCCAATACTACGCCAGCTGGCAGGAAGTGGACTACCCTGGAAGACATCATCCGCTCCTGCAAAGCCCAAGCTCTGTGGAGGAGCGGTGTATCTTCGTCGTACACCCCTCTTTGGGGCTGAGCAATAAGTGATATGTTGAGGGGTGATTTGTCCGCCGTGAAGCCAGTGATTTTGAAGAGCTCCCGGTTTTCCCAATACTTGAGCCCTCCGTGACAGTCCGGTGATGATGTTGCGGCAATCGTGAGATAGGAGTTTCCATAAACATTGCACATGTTGGCTGACTCTCGCGCCCAATCTTCTTCATCATGCTGTATGATACAAAGTGAATCGATCCAAAGAAACTGGACACCCAAGTCCCGGGTAAGCTGGATTGCATCTTGGAACGTTTTGGGTATGCTGTCCCATGCAATAGATGTCAGATGTCGTGAGTAATTTTGCCTTGTCGTTTCAAGCGGTTGTTGCGTGCCCCAGCAATGACTTAAGGAGTTGTACTTCTGTACAGCCGTCTGCAAGAGTTTTGTCTCCACGAGGCGAACTTCACCAGACGTTGATCCCACGTCTAGTAGTCGGCTAGGGGGAGGTGCTTTATTCGAAATGCAACAGGACTTCGCATGATGCCTAGCACAGTCGTCTAGACCTCTAGATATCTTTGCGACGAGATCGAATTCGAGCTTTCGTTTGTAAGCTGTGGGAATACTGGAGACTTCAAACGACTGGTCTTCCCATCCAAATAAGCCTGCGTAGGTGCTAGCAAATGACTTGAACATTCCCCATGGACAGGGTACATCCTCGGTGCCTACAATTGCACTTGGTATCAGTAAATCATTGATTTATACGACTCTAGGATGGTATTATGAACATTACATGAAATGAGGATGCGTCTGCATGTTCTTGCACTTGATCCATAATGGAGATAGCTGAATGCCAGTTGAAGTGGCATTCCCGGGGCGTCAGGCAAGTTTTCAAGGAAGGCCTCAAGCGTAGCATTATCTGTTTCGGGACGGTTGCGAACAAATATCTTGTATGCCACAAATAGAATTCGACATAGTCCGCATATCTCAGGCTCTAACTGCTGTATCGTACGAGATATATCAGGGTTGGAATAACTTGGTTTCTCGGAACGGAATTTTTCACAGTTCCGGCACAGAGATTGGGGCAGAGGCTCGGCGGTTACTTCCAGCGGATCACCGGAGTCGGATGGCTTCCACCAAGGGCTCAAGGACTTCGCTGAGAGTGTTCCGTCAGGCCATTCGCCACCAGCAATAAAGCCTCGGCATCTGGACTCGCTTGTGTCGGCTGAGGGTTGCTCTGGTGAGTCGTGCATCGTCTTTGATGAGCGGGAGTCTGTTGCGTAGATGGAAGTGTTCCGAGATTGCGAATAGACGTCGTGGTTGTTTGACTTCGCGGGGCTAGGAGATGAGGTCGAAGTTGGGCGGTTGGGCGGTTGGGCAACGCAGGTGAAGATGGAATCCTGCCTCGGCTGTCACGAGGAAATTGTCGCCCACTCACTCAGCCTTCCCTCCTTCCCTGATGTCGGGTGACATGTCCTCCTTCTAATCAGCACTCATTCAAATTGGCCCAATAGAATCATCGGAAGGCACGACGCGCCACCTGCCTCAGCTGTTAGCCCGTTCGCTGCCCTTATCGTATGGTGCCTTTTTTGAGGATAGCGAGAAGAATGTCGCCTTGTGATTCCCTGATCGCGGTGGTACTTCAAATGTTCCGGATTGGTTGGCAGTCAACATCTTGCTCGAATTCCGCCCCGCTTTGATAACGAATAAGATCCGAGGGGATGGAGTTTGGACACCGATCTCGTCCCCCGCCTAAGAGCGTTCCCGCAGCGGGGCAGCCCCACTAAACGGCTCACCCGACCCGACCACACCGTTCGTCTCGCGAAACGATTTACTCACTCCCATCATATGGAGTTTTCATTTCTCATACAGCCATTCCATATTAAACTGTACTACGAGGCCGGATTGAGTCCCGCCTACAAAGCCCATACCGACATTGTTGAGCTCTCTACTTTTTGACTCGGCTCCGCATGATGCGGGACCTGCCCCGGCAGTGACACCGGACGGGACGGCGCGGGCCGGGAGCGGGCCGGAGCGAGAATGGATACAGCTTTCGATCGGGTCGCCGGTGGATAATGAGTGGTCAAGAACATTTCCGGGATGTTCTACAACCCGTCGATTCAAAAACCGCAACATTCACATATTCACCTGGAGGTTACCATAGCCTCCCTGTCATTCGGCCATCAACTCCTAAACGATCTATACCAATCACTTCGCCCCATGCTTCTCATAGATCTCCTTCTCAAAATCCTTGATCAACGGTTCAATCAGCGGGTCAGCCGGGTCCAGACTCTGCGCCCCAAACACTCCACAAACACCGGCCTCTCGATCGACGAACTGTTGTTCACACAATCAACGTTAGCGAATATTCCTTTTCACCATGTTCCAAAACAAGGAAACAAAAGAAAGCCTCAGAACTCACCCAATTCAAGTTAAATACCCCACCCCACCCCAGATACCCTCTCCTCCTCCACCTCCCACCACTTCCGTCTTCCAGGTCCTTCCCCGGTTCACCAACCAACAACCCGCCCGCACTCCAATCATACACCAACCCCTTTCCCTCTTCCGGCACCTCCACATACCCAATCACCCACTCCGGCGTCTTCAAACCCTCATTTATCGCCTGCCTCGCTTTCTCCTCCTTCAACTGCCCCTCAAAAAGCAACCTGGCCGTCTCCCTTTTAAGCAGCCGTTCATCATCCACCAACAACGAATACACCACCTCGCAATAAGCCCCCAAGTCCGCAAACCCCCCCTGCCCACCAAACGCACACCGATCAGCCGGCTGCATCAGTTGCGGGCTATCAATGTGTCTCGTCTTTCCCGTCCCCTCGGGCACTCTCTTCCCCATATCCGCCACCCTTTCCCTTTTTCCTTGTTCAGGATGTTCAGAAGGCCACACCCGCTCCGGATAAAACGTAATCAACCCCTCCTCCTTCAAACCCAACCTCTTGACCAAATGTTCTTGCATCCAATCATCCAGTTTTGTGCCGCCCGTCACTTTCTCCAATAGCCAACCAGCCCAATCAATCCCGCACCCATATGCCCAGCCCTCGCCCGGCTCAAACAGCAGCGGCTGCCCAAACTGCTCGGGCACCGTTGGCGCAAAGGACGTTCCCGGCGTGTGCGGTTTCCTGTTTTCTGGTTCCTGGGATAGTTTCCACTCGTGCCAGGCGACCAGCGAGGGTTGCAGGAAGGTGTAGCCGCAGCCGGAGGAGTGGGTGAGCAGATGGCGGATGGTGATGTGTTTGGTGCGGGAGCGGGTGGCGAAGGGGTCGGTGGTTGTGGGGGACAGGATGGGGAGGGAGGCGAGGTCGGGGAGGTAAGTTTGGGGGTAAGAAGGGTCGGTGACGGGGGTGTCGAGGCCTAGGGGGAAGGAACTGTGATAAGAGGAGGATTCGAGAAGTTGGAGGACGGAGATGGAGGTTAGGAGTTTGGTCATGGAGGCTAGGGCGAGGATGGTGTGCGGTGTCATGGGGCGCGGGTGCGAGGGGGAGAGGGAGGCGTGTCCGTGGGCGGAGGAGTAGTTGAGGGTTCCTGTGGAGCGGTTGGTTAGTATGGGACTATGTATGGGTGACGGTGGAAAGTGAAAAAAAAAAAAAAAAAGGCAAGGGAAGGGAAGGGAGAGGAAAAGACGGACCATCTTTGTTGCGAGCGTAGAGGACTACGCCGGGGACGATGCCGTCGTCGACAGCCTTTTGGATGGTGGTTTCGAAGTTGTAGGTGGGGGGTGCCATGGTGAGTGAAGTGACTGTGTGTTCGTTGAGACTTGCTTCTTCTTTGTGTGGTGATCCTTGGCAAGATGAGGTAAGTAAGTGAGTGCCGACCTGATGAGAGACCGCCAATGAACTGTCTGTCAGTGAATCTCAAGAGGAAAGGGCCCGTAGTATGAAGGATGAGAACAACAACAAAAGACAACAAGAGGGTTCAGAGCATTTATATAACTCCAACATCTCCAAACAACTAAATAAACAGCCTAATGTTACCCTTTCACCCCTCCTTGCATACCCCATCTCCCCCATATCTACATCCCGCTAGGAACCATAGTGTTCCCGCTAGGGAACCCATAGTGTGATGATCAATGGGGTTGACGATCTCGAGAAAGAGGGGTCGTTTACCAGTTAAAGATCGTCTTGCCCCCCCAAGCATTGGATGCAAGCATGCATGCATGTCTCATCCCGAGTCCCGACCGCCGAATATGGTGCGGGGGAAAGAAATCGGGGCGCCTTCTCATCACCCACCTAGTCACATCCATCAATGGGATTCTCTCAACCCGCATTGCTTTTCCGAAGGCTGAAGTTCGACAGGCTTGTCATAGATTTGTAAGCGCTTGTTAGGTTGTTCGGTCCAGACTTGGAGCGAAATACATTGAGTCGAGGCAAGTCGTCCAGTCCAGTTGTGTTGTGTTGTCTGGAAGTGAGATCTACCTCTAGGAGTCGAGGCATGATCGAGCAACAGGAAGGCCATGATAATTTCTAGATGAAGATGCGAGTGTTAGTTTTGTATCATCTGGTGATATACATGGTAACGCAAATCACCAAGTCCAAAAAGTGGCACCAGAGCACCTTGGGTACCTAGACTGTTCAATTGTTAACTGTAACAAAAGGCAAACATGGTTGTTAAACCAAAAAAAGGGTATAAGATTCCGTGCCTCTCTGACGCTGTCTCTCCCCTTTCCTCTCTCCTAGACTAGGTACTCGGTCTTGCCGTTGAACCCGCAAACAATGACATGTACAGACGCATTGGTGTTTCCAACAGCTCTCTCTTGGGCAAAAAGACTTCACCCACACTTGCAGGTGCATACATCACCACGCAGTCAACCCCCGGTAAACTGGCTCTCCTCAAGCAGTCGCACCAGGCTCCTTCGCGCCTTCAGCCTTCTCCTTGCCCTCCTTATCCTCCTCATCCACGTCCGACTTCTCATCAACCTTGCGATTCTCCTTGTTCTTCTCCTTCGCTTCCTCCTCTCCCACTTCATCATCTCCATCAACAGACGCTTTAGCAGAGACACCCGCCTCTTCCTCACCCTCTTCCTCACCCTCTTCCTCACCCTCTTCACCCTCCTCTCCCTCCTCATCCTCATCCTCATCGTCATCGTCATCCTCCTCACCCTCACCATCCTCCGCAATAATTCCATTCATGCGCTCCCAAACCTCCCGTCTGATCCTATCATCCTTGGCCTTCCGCGCCCTCTCCACCTCCTCGAAACCACCACTCTTCTTCAGCTTCCCCTCCTCCACAAAAGAGGCCAGCTCCTTCGTAAGCGGGTTGACCATCCTGGTCTGCAATTCCTTCTGCCTCAGCTTCTCCGCCCTCTCAATCGCCTCCAATCTGCTCTCATGATTCGGCTGCAAGGCACGAACCTCGCCCAAAACGCCCTCCTTCGCCTCGCTAGGATCCGCAGACGTGACCTTCTCCGAGATGCTCTTCAGCCCGCGACTAAAGGCGCCAAAGGGCGTGGGGCCGTTGGACACCGATCCGTTAACGGTGTGTCCGCCCTCCTTCATTTGCTCCTTGGTTGCCTGCTCGACAAGCGCAAAGGTTTCGCTGGCCTTCTCCAAGTCGTCGCGCAGATCGACCATGAGATCTTCCATGAGGCGCAGCTCGTCGCGACCTTGGCAGACGTCCTCGAGCTCCTTTTCCCAGATCTTGGTCCAGATGGGCTTCTCCTTCTTCATGAACTCCTCCATCTGCTTGAGCTCCTTGGCGAGCGTGGTGATGTCCTTGGTGACGGACTCGAGCTGTCTGGGGAGCGGGCGGACGCCGCGTTGGACGACGTCCTTGCGGAGGTCCTCGACGAGATCTTGCAGGTCGTCTACCTTGTTGACAAGCCGGTCACTATCGGCGTTGAGCACTTTACGACCCTTGGTGACGTATGCGCGGCCCGAGTCGCCATCCACTTCGGGAACGGACAGCTTGGCGGCGGCGGTTTTGACGTTATTGGCCTTGTTGCGGAGAGCAGTCATAGAGCCTTGGACTTCGGACTGGAAGTTGGAGTAGGTCTGACGAAGGACGGCGAGGTCGCGACGGAGGGATTGGATCTCGGTAAGTTGGCCTGGGCTGAGCTTCTTGGACGAGGAACCGGCAAGGGCACCAGCGCCGGCGACGGAGGAAGACGAAGAGCGTGGCGAAGCCGTCGAGTCCATACCACTTGGTGCCATGATAGTGGGTGGCGGGGTGGCGGCCATGCGAGCGAGATCCTTGGCAGTTTCCTGTTGGCGCTCCGATACACGTTGAATGGCGGCGTTTTGATCGTCGACGTTCTGCTTAACCTGCTGGATTATAGTCTTGAGGGACCCGATGCCCTCGTCAATATGCTTCTTGACTTCATCCAAAGCTTCTACATTCAACACAAGTACTGTGCGGTCCTTGATATCAGACAGATCCTCGAGTTCGTGGCGGACACCGGAGACGGGATCTTGAATGTAAATTTCGGGTAGATCAGCTCCATTCTGTTGTGTGTTCCACGAGAACTTCTCGATAAAGGCCAGCTGAAGACGAGCAATGGACAGATCGTCGTAGCCTTCAGGGAGCACGAACTTCTTGACCTTGGACTTGTACTGCAGGAAGAGGGTCAGTCCTTTGGTTGCTGGGGGCGAGTTCTCAAGCGTAAACGAGCTGGGCGGTTGTTTATCGGGAGTCGGAGCGCGAATGGAGGGCTTGTGTTGATGCTGAGGAGCGGCAGGCGCAGGAGCAGGCCTCGTAGCAGCGGGCTTAGGCGAGTCTACTTCATCCACCATTGGGATAGGATCCCCGAGCGGGCCATTGAGGGTGGCACTTGGAGCAGGATACTTGTCATCTGGCGTCTGGACGTTGAAGCTGTCGGCCCTGTTGAACGCAGGCGAATCGGCAGTTTCAGGCTCTTCAGAAACCCGGCTGGGAACTCGAACGGGAGAGGAATCGAGGCCGATGGTACGTTGGGACTGGTTCGAAGCATTGCGGTTGTGGCGGGCGTTTTCTCTTGTCTGCATTGCCCGCATCGACTCTCTAATCTCGCCCCAGCCCCTATTAGGTATCGGCGTCGTCTGGGGTGGGAGCATAGGGATCCCACCCTGGGCGCCGAGATGCTTGGAGATCTGGTATGCCGAATATCTGCGGGAAGCTCGTCTTTCCAGATCGCCTCCTCTTTGCAAAGCCGCCAAGGCGCTCTGTTGCGATTGCTTGGGCGGCGGTGGCGGAGGAGGAAAGTTATCCACGTTGATTTCGGGTGGTGCCGGTGGGCCCGTCGGAATGGTATCTTCACCAGGGTAAGGCGCCATAACGGGCATGTTTTGCATCGTGTTGCTCGACAGGCTGGACTGGTCAGAGGTGACAGAGCCGCGAGATTGGTCGCGCTGTGTGGGAAAGCGTCGTGTGGGTGATGCCGTCGTAGGGCCCGAGTTCCGAGAATCGTCCCTCAGAGAGTCAGGTCGGTAACCATTGCTCTCGAGTCCTTCGTTCAACATGTTGGTGAGCCCAGAATTAACGCTACCCATGGTACTAGTACTTGTAGTTCTGGTGGGCACACCACTGCCGCTGGGGCCAGGTCCACCATGGCCTCCATCGTCTCCTGCGATGCTCGGCTGCCTGTCCCTTTGCTGACGCTGCCTTAGCTTTTGCTGTTTTCTCTTTAGACCATGCAGCAGATTTATGATAATATCGCGTATCCTCGGCAGGTATTTCTCGAGGCTTTCAGCGCTGGCTTCTTGGCTGAGGGTGGCCTCCAGGATGGTGCGCAACAGCTCCGGCACGTTGCCCAAGTCGTCGATATCGACATTGATGGCACTAAAGGCTCGACATGCCATATTAAACTCGTAGCCCAGCCGTACATAGACGTCGGAGACCTGGGTATCGGTTGCGTTTCCACGGGACCATTGTGTCAGGGTTTCGAGTAGTTGCTTGGTGGCAACAAGCAGGTGTGTTACGCTCCTTTCGATTTGCGACAGCGGGACGGACGACGAACCGCCGGATGACTGTTGTGTCAGATGGCATGGTTAGCAGCGAGCTGGTGATGTTGGGCAATACGAGACAGGGAAGATGATTACTCACATTATTTCGCCTTGTGCTCCCGCCGCCGCCGCCGCTGCCGGGACCGCCGCCGGGGCCTTGAACTGAGCGACTTGAGCCAGCTGAAGACCTCGACATGCCAGCTTGGGCACCCATGGGTCCTCCTCCCATCCCAACGGCGGGCGATATCGA